>PVKC010003547.1:0-38788 GCA_004027635.1 Crocidura indochinensis | reverse complement strand
ACCGCAGTCCATCCTAGGTTACTGCATGCAAGGCAAATGCCCTACTACTTGCACCACCGTTCTGGCCCAGAGCTTTGTTTTCTTAATAGAATTGATCTTTTCCAATCTCAGCTTCCCATTCCAGAAGATGGGCATCTTTCTAGTGACTTCTGTCTGAACTCTTGGACTCTCTCTCATTCCATAACTAATATGAAGGAAAGGTCACTTTGCATTTAAAGAATATGCCATATATGACTCCTCACCACCACTATGGCTGGTCCTACTAATATTTTCTTCCCCACTCTATTCCCACTTCAGGCCTCTATCATCTCCTATACAGGACTATCCAGGTTTCCTTGATTTAACTCTTCTTTTCTATAATCTTTCTTTTTTTCTTTTCTTCACTCTATAATCTTTTTTAACAGAGTTACAGTGATTCCTTTAAAACATGATCAAGGGGCCAGAGAGGTGGTGTGGAGCAATAAGGCACCAGTCTTGTCGGTGCTAGCCTAGGATGAACCTTGGTTTAATCTCCCAGCGTCCCATATAGTTCCCCAAACCAGGAGTAATTTCTGAGCACATAGCCAGGAGTAACCCCTGAGCATCAGTGGGTATGGCCCAACAAAACAAAACAAAAAAATTGGATCAAATCATGTTTCTTCTTTGCTGAAAATTCTGCAATAATTCCTTGTTATTTAAAGTGAAAAGTAAAGTTTTGCAAGTGATTTCAAGAACCCAAATGGTCTGAGCTTTATATTATTCCTACTGCCCTTCCCTGCCTCCTTCTGATCTTGTTGGTCTTGGCCACTGTTAGGTTCTGTAGTCAAAGGATCACACAATTGAAATAAAATAAAGCAAGATTTTATTTGTGAGGCCAGAGTGTTAGCACAGCATTTTGGCATTTGCTTTGGATGTGGCTGACTTAGGATGGTTTGATCCTGGCATCTCATATGGTTCCCCAAGCCAGGAACAACTTCTGAGGGCAGTGTAACCCCTGGGCACCAACAGGTGTGGCCTCCCCCCAAAACAAAAGCAAAAACAAAAAGACTTTATTCTGTCAATTAACAGCTCCAAACTGACTGGCCAGGGCCACCCTCCTCAGGAGGCAACCTTAGATGGGGGAGAGGGTCACAGGCCAATTTATTTAGGGTTTGCACTGTGAAGTTCACAGTGGGGAAGTGGAAACTAAGCCTAAATGGTATGATCAAATGCCTTAGGTAGTTTGATCAGTTTCGTCTTAGGTGGTTCCTAGCTGTTCCTAATTGAATCTTAAATTATGCCATAGAAAGCAGAGCTTACTCTCAACCCACAAGGAACTACACTTCAAGGCCTTTCTCTGGTTCAGATGCCTGGGCAACTCAGGGTCCTTCAGAGCCACCAGTCCTTCGAGTTGACTTTGGAATACTGTTCCCCAGTTATTGCTTTGTATAGTCAATCATCATCTTTCAATTTTGCTCCAATTTCCACTGGATGCAGCTACTCAATTTCCATTCAGTAGTTTAGTTTTGTCTTCTTAGAACTCAGCCCCATCCCCTCAGTTTCCCTCACCCTGCACTACTTTTCTTCAGCATCATATCACTTATTACTATAAACTTTTTTATCCATTTAGTCTGTTGACAATTAACCCTCTATTTCTTTCACTAGATTATAAGCTGTGCTTAGTGGAATGTTTAAAATGGTACCTGATATAAGCAGATTCAGTAGATATCTATTGATAAATCAATGATCATTACTTCATGACAGTACGGACTTTCCCATACTTAATATGGACTATTGAATCCTCTTGAAACCACACAAATAGAATTTTCTCAACAATCTTGTTTCATTAATGAGAAAACAGATGTACAGAGAAGTAAAGCAGGACACTCAAGGCCACACAGCTAACATGTGACAGAGCTGTGATTTAACCCAGACACAGGAGAGATATTTATTGAAGAGAGTCAATCCATTCACCCTTGCCAGAAAATTGCAAAGAACTTAACGTTGCAAGGCCCTTTGCTAAGTAGAGTTCTCAGTTCTGTGAAGACAGTTAAAACTGAGAAAAATGTGTTGGCTCATTAGCTTGAATATGGTGGGGTATAAATCCTTTAACTGTACTTCCTTTGAGTGTTCAGTATTGAGAAAATAGCTAATTACCTTGCTGGCCATTGCCTCAATTACTAAAAAGAAAAAGGAAGAGACAGGAAGGAGAGCTTGGCTTTTAGAGGTGTCCAGTTAGCCGGAGCATGTTCATTCTAACTTCCATCCCTGCCAGCTTGTCTTTCACACTCTAAAGGAAGATGCTGATATGATGTACTATGATGTTCTCCCAGATTCTGTACCTGCACCTGCAGGTGCCATTATCAAAGAAGCATGCACTCTCCCCTTCCCTCATCCTGCAGAAAGATGACTTCCAAACAATTCAGCGTAGGAACAGAGAGGGCCCTAACCCAGATACTGGTTTAATGTTTATCTTTTATTGTAACGAATGGAAGAAATAAAGCTTCTCTCTGAAAAGCAGACCTTGACTTCATGTCGAATTAATAAAAAGATACCTCCTGGTAAGTGCCTCCTATATCTGTCAAGAATTTTTGTGCTCAGTGTGTGCTCAGCTAAGAGTCAGAAGTCTGCTTCAGCTAAAATCTCCAAACTAAATATTACATGATGTTGTCTCATTTACAGCAAAGAAGTGGTGTGCTTTATTTTCCAAGTTTAGGACCCATTGGTATAGTTCTCCAGACATTTTCTTGCTTAGAAATCACTGAAGGTCACACCAGAGGCAGCAGAATTAGAGATTAAAATGTAACAGATATTTTGCCTTCTTAAAAATTCTAGATCATTAGCTCTGTCTCACCAATGGAAAATGTCCTAATGTGGAAATCATTGTATTATACACAGTAATTTTTTAAAAAAAGAAACACAGCCTTTTCCCTCTATCATTAAATGAACAATGAGAAAGGAAAAATTGTCTGTTTGTAGGTACCAAATTATTAGTTTACTCTTATACCTCAGTTTGTCCTTGTGTGACTCTGGAGTGAAATCACCTTCTTTGATCACGTTATCCACAGTATTTGTGTGAGGAGCCACTGTTCAAAGTGTTCTGTATACATTATGTCACTTAATTCTTTAACGATTCTCGAAGTTAGATAGATCAATTCCTTCTTCCCTCCCATTCTCCGTTAATAGTCCCTGACAAGCAACCACAAACTCCTCAGTACAATCCAGATAAGAATATGTGACTCACTTTTGGGGACCGTTAGGCTAGTAAGGGGGTGAGTAGATTGCTCTGCTGACAATGCTCCTCCTCACATGCTATCTGATCTGGGCTGGTTTCATCTGGGATAGCCAAGGAGAATGAACTTTATTCTCAAACATTTCTCTTCTTCTGGCAGATTTGTCTGAGTATGTTCTCTCTATGAAGGTAGAGAGCAGAAAACAAGCTAGAAACACACACACACGTTCTTCAGAAGTAAGAACTGGCTCACTGAACTGAGTTAAGAATTGGAGACTATTACATTGAGTGAAATAAATCAGAGGGTGAGAGATAAGCACAGAATAGTCTCACTCATATGTGGGATTTAAGAAAAATAAAAGGCAGTATAATAATAACACCCAGGAACAATAGAGATGAGGACTGGAAGGACCAACACATGATAAGAAGCTTATCACAAAGACTGGTGAGTGCAGTTAGAGAAATAACTACACTAACAGCAACCATGACAATTATGGAGAAAGAAATACAATGCTTGTCTAAAAGATAGGCACAGGGTGGGGGCAGGTAGAAAATAGGGGACAATGGTGGCAGGGAAGTTACACTGGTCTAGGTGTGTGCATTTTATGGCTGAAATCCAATTATGAACATGTTTGTAGCCAGGGTGCTTAAATAAAATTATTTTTTTAAAAAAAGAGCTGATCTTATCTTATTGGGCTAAAAAATGTCAAATGGTTGAGTCCAAAATCAAAATCCTGCAAAGTTACGTGGTAGAAAGATAGGGGACTGGCTCAGTCAAGCATTGGAAACATTAGTGCAGCCAGAGCAGGAGCTGTTTACTCATTGTGTTTCTAAAGCTACAGAAATACAGCAACGGTAAGTAATGTGGCTAATGTTGCCTGATTAGTTAGCAGGAGAGTCAGGAAATATATTTGAGTGTCTGACTCCAGAGTCCTTGACTGTTATTCATTCTGCAGTCAATTTTAGCTCACTATCTTCCTTTTTGCTATCTGGCTTTTGTTCTGATCACACTGAAAAATATGCTCTTTTGGGGGCCTAATCAATGCCCCCCCATGAGCAGACCTGCGTCTGTTCATTGTCAGCATCTCCATCCACTTTGTACTATTATGTGCAGCACTTCCCTCCTTTGATGTTGCAGACCCTAGACTCGTCTGAGTTTCCTCCGCCTGGCTTCATCCTCACTCCACCACCACTCCTATCTCTTCTCTCGCTTGTTGAGTCCATTCAAAGCACAATAACACACACATGTGCTAATTCTATCCCTCTGATTCTCTTCTCTGACTTTAGGAAAGCTCAACTATCATTTCCTTCAGCCTGACTCACTGGGTTGTTTTTGACAAATAACTGCCTAGCAGAATCAAAGGTGCTTCTAACTAGCATTTTATGATTTTGTGTCACCTAGCAACTATTCCAGTGCATGAAATTCCTTTATAAGAATATCCCTTATAAAAGGATAATGCCACTGAAAGGATATTGTATCAGAAACTCTTATCTTCCCCTTTTCTCTGTTCCCATAGCATTTATATATAAAATGGCCATTAGTGGACTGTTTTTGAGCTACAGAAGTGCTTGTTTCCAAGAGTTTGAATTGAATAGTATATATCTTGCACTCTCAGTATTTTTATACTTAGGTTTCTCCAGAAAGCACAAAGCTTTATTTGTTGAGATCATGTATTAATGGGGCCAAAGAACTATTCAATTAAAGTTTCATGAATAAAAAGTGAATTCATTGAAAGTGAAAATACATGAGTAAAGAGTGTGAGGAAATAGAGAGATGGAGGGAGGGTATGTGTTTATGTGTGTGTGTGTGCGTGTGTGTGTGTGCATGTGCGTGCGTGTGTGTGTGTGTGTGTGTGTGTGTGTGTGTGTGTGAGAGAGAGAGAGAGAGAGAGAGAGAGGTTAGAAGAAGAAGAAAGAGTATAGGGGTGCCAAAGTATTCGTGGAGTTAAAATTCATAATCCATTTACTGTTCTTAACTGCAGTTATAAACGTACCAGTCCTTAAAACAATAAGATTCTTCAATGTAGGGACTGGGGGAATAATTCTCAGTGGTATAGTCCAGTCTGGCCGGTGTATCCCACACACTATGTTCACTGGTGGTAAATTTAATATTTTCTTTTTTCCTTCTTTCCTTCCTTCCTCCCTTCCTTCCTTCCTCCCTCCCCTCTCTTTCTTTCTTTCTTTCTTCCTTTCTTTCTTTCTTTCTTTTTTCTTTCTTTCTTTCTTTCTTTCTTTCTTTCTTTCTTTCTTTCTTTCTTTCTTTCTTTCTTTCTTTCTTTCTTTCTTTCTTTCTTTCTTTCTTTCTTTCTTTCTTTCTTTCTTTCTTTCTTTCTTTCTTTCTTTCTTTCTTTCTTTCTTTCTTTCTTTCTTTCTTTCTTTCTTTCTTTTCTCTACTGATCACCTACCTAACTAACTATCCACATATTGATCATCTACTTAACTACCTACCTACTTACCTATCTACCTTCCATCTCCTTCTTTCTCATAGGTATAGTAAGCTCTTACCTATAACTATCATATGCTAACTTATCAGGGTATAATAGGCTATTAATAGGTTTGTGTAAGTACAAACACTCCAGTGAAGAAAATGCTATTAAACACATAGCACAAATTCTGATATTTCTAAAACTTTTCTTAGATTTTGCTGTTACTCTTTTCATCATAACTAGAAAGAACCATTTTTCTGATCAACTTTTTTTCTTGGTTTTGAAGCCACACCCTATTTCTGCACTCAGGAATCACTCCTGATGAGCTTAGGAGACTATATGGGATGCCAAGGTTTAAACCTAGGGCAGCCACATGGAAAACAAGGGCCCTACCCACTGTACCAGTCACTTGGTCATTTAAAATATATATATAATGTTTTTATAAATATAATCATAAATTATAATTATAACATATAGTTATAAAGGTGTTCGTGATTGAGCTCCCATAATAAAACATAAAACACCCTTCACCAATGCACATTTCCTACCACCAAAGTCCCCAATTACCCTCTCATTCTCCTATTCTTCTACTGCCCTCCCCCTGCCTGCTTCTGTGGCAGGCATATTTTCCCTCTTTCCCTCCTTCTCTCTCTCTCTCTCTCTCTCTCTCTCTCTCTCTCTTTCCTCTTCTCTTTTCTTTTTCCTTTAAGACAGTGTGGTATTACTATTTTTTCTTTATATTAGCACCATTATTACATACATGATTATAGTTGGGTTTCAGTCATAAAAAGAGCATCCCCCTTTACCAGTGCAACATTTCCAACACCAATGCCCTCTTTCTCTTTCCGTCTCCACCTCCTGCCAATATTTGAAACAGGCGTTTTACATCTCTCACTCATTAACATTGTCATGATAGTGTACTCATCTCTCTAAACTCACCACTCTATGTGGTGAGCTTCACATCGAGAGCCAGTCTTTCCAGCCTTCATCTCTGTTGTCTCTGAGCATTACTACAATAATGTCTTTTTTTCTTAAAACCCATAGATGAATGAAATTATTCTGTGTTTTCCTCTCTCCCTATGAGTTATTTTACTCAGTATAATAGATTCCATATACATCCAAGTATAGAAAAACTTTATGACTTCATCTATCCTGATGGCTGCATAATATTCCACTGTGTATATATACCACAGTTTCTTTAGCCATTCATCTGTTGAAGGGAATCTTGATTGTTTCCAAAGTCTGTCTATTGTAAATAGCACTGCAATGAATATAGCTGTGAGGAAGGCATTTTTGTATTGTGCTTTAGTGTTCCCAGTGTATATCCCTAGGAGTGGTATAGCTGGAACAATGGGAGCTCAATTTCCAGTTTTTTGAGGAATCTCCATATTATTTTCTATAAAGGCTGAATGAGAAGGCATTCCCAACAGCAGTGAATGAAATATCCTTTCTCTCCACAGCCCCATCAGCACTGATTGTTCTTGTTCTTTGTGATGTGTGCCGGTCTCTGTGGGGTGAGATGGTACCTCATTGTTGTTTTGATCTGCATCTTCATGATGATTAGTGGTGTGGAGCATTTTTTTCCATGTTTCTTTTGGCCATTTGTAGTTCTTTTTTGAGAAATTGTTCATTTCTTCTCCCCATTTTTTGATGGGGTTAGATTTTTTTCTTGTTAAATTTTATCAGTACCTTGTATATCTTAGATATTAGCCCCTTATCTAATGGGTACTGAGTTTCTCCCATTCTGTGGGTGGCTTTTGTATCCTAGTCACTATTTACTTTGAGGTGCAGAAACTTCTCAGCTTAATATAGTCCCCTCCCCATCTCCAAGGACTCAAACGCTCACTTCTCTACTACATACACCATGGGTTTGCCCCGGAATTTGGAATTAGAAATAGAAAGTTAAATTACCTAAATGCCCCCCCATCCAAGTTTGAGCCCAATTTAGTTGATAGTCTTTGGAGATTCTACACCAAGTCAGTTTCCTTTCCTAGGGACAAATAGAAAAGAATGGTACGACATTTGTCTTGCATGCGGCCAATCCGGGAGGGACCCTGTTCAATTCCTGGCATCCAATATGATTCCCCCTGCCTGCCAGGGGCAATTTTTGAGTGCAGAGCTAGGAGTAAGCCCTGAGCCCTGCTAGATGTGGCCCAAAAACCAATCAATCAATCAATCAAGTTTTTTTTTTAAAGAAAAGAACTTTGTCAATAGAGTGTCAAAAAGCATCATACTGCCTTGCTTTTCTGCAGCTGAGAAAGTATGAGAGAGAACATGATTGTATCCCTGGCAAGAGGCACAAGAAGATGAGCAGCATAGGTAGTGGCCAAGACCCCTGCTGTCCAGGATTGCCAAATGCCCAAGAGAGTAAGTCCTTCTCTGTGTGGCTTTTCAGGAAGGGGGGAGGGAATGACTCCCAGAGACATCACTGGTTCTCCACATGCCAGTGTTCTACTTAGTCTGAGAAAGGGAAAACTGCTTCAGTGTATTTTCTATTTCTTGGGCAAAGTTAGTACAGAGTTAGGATCAGATGGCAGGAATGGCCTATGGCCACCTGCTTATTGCATCACCTAAAGAAACCAGTTTGTATCTTTTCTCTCTTGTGTCATATGCCATGTTGTATTATATTGTCACCTGTCAGATGAATCTTTCAGCAGTGGCACCTCTGTTTAAGCAAATCCCTATATTAGAAAGCTGGTTTTTGTTCCCAGAATGGACAAATTTGGGGAGGATCTATGGAACCCTTCTGGATTCCTCCCATCCTCCTGGGTCTAATGAGAGGGTCTGGAGAACACAGTGAATGAGCCTCAACATGGCAAGAGAACCCTGGAGGGCAAGGAAGCCCATGGTGCTGCTGATGGATCTCTTTGGGATGTACTGCATGTTTTCTCCTTGCTCTCTAAAGTAATGAAAGAATCATACCCCCAAGCAGGACCTCAGGACACCTGGTCTCTCTTGCTGTCTGCATTCTTCCTTGTCCTTGTCTGCTGTGCCATTTTTTATTTCCTTGATGCATCTGACCTGCTCCATTGGGAGACTGCTCTCCCATTGAATCAGTGCCTGGGGTGACAGTGCTGTGCCCAGTGCCATCCTTCTCCAGCTTTATTGCCCTTCAGGTTGCATCCCCAATTTTGCGGTGTGGCTCTTGCTCTTTTGTGGCCTGCTTTTGCTACTTTCTCCCCTGCTTCCTTGAGTAAGAAACTTGGGAATGGGCTTTGTTTTTTTTTTTACCTTCCTCTCCCTATTTCATGAGGAAAGAGACAAAAGAGAGAGTACAGTCCTATTTGCATTATAAAACATGAGTCCATGGAGGAGAATCTGCTGAGGTGCTGGCACCTGTGTCTTCCAGTGTGAATCAGAGCATATGCAAGAACTGATAGTCACAAAAGTAGCACTGTTGCAGGAAGTATAGTGGAAATCAAGAAAAAGGTAACTCCTGCTCCAGCATGGTGGGAAGAGGGAGGTACCACCAATGGGCTGGAAGTAGGTGCTCCTGGGGGCCAGTGCATGCGAGAGAACTAAGGCTGTTCTATCAGGAAATAGAGAGTGGAGATGTCTGTATGATAAAAGGCTTGGATTCAGTGGTTGAGGATGAAGTAACAGGAGAGATGCTGGAAAGAGATTGGGGAGGGATGGAATCAGCCATGTGCTAACATAAACTTTACCACACATAATTCACACAGCAATACTGAGACTCAGGAACTTTAAACCAGGTTGGAGGTTCCAAGGAGGTGGGAGGATGAAGCATGGAGCCAATGGTCTTGAGACAGACCAAAGCCCAATCACTTAGTTCTTTTTTTTTTTTTTTGGTTTTTGGGTCACACCCGGCAGTGCTCAGGGGTTACTCCTGGCTCCATGCTCAGAAATTGCTCCTGGCAGGCACGGGGGACCATATGGGGCACCAGGATTTGAACCGATGACCTTTTGCATGAAAGGCAAACGCCTTACCTCCATGCTATCTCCCGGGCCCCAGCAATCACTTAGTTCTTAAGAGAAAGTTCATCAGGACTTGCACAGGGAACTAACTGATTGTCCCATGTCATGTCTGCCTTGAGCTTGTGAGTGACCTTGTCTGTCCCAACTGAGGATCGTGCTATCAATGCTGCTCATCCTCACTTCCAGCATTTTGCCCACAGGTGAAAAATGCTCTGTCACTGCACCAGCAGCAGTTCAACAATCTCCACCAGCTGCAGCAGTGCACTGCCGAATTTCAAGATCACCTGGCCGGCTAACATGAGCTGAGAGCACAGAATGAACAGCTGCAACAACAGGTGCTCCAACAGAGCCAGCTCTTAGAGGAGCTGCAGCTACAGAAAGTAAAGGACAAAGAAAACATCCAGCAATTGAACACGGAGCTCACCAAGACCCAAGTGAGAGAGAGGCCCTGGTCTGTTGGGCAGAAAGCCCTGGAGCTGGCTTCCTTCTTGAACCCTCATGACCTTCTTCCCTAACCTTTAGGATCTCCTACAAACCACCCAGGAGATAAACCAGTAGCTCCAATCCCAGATCATTGACATAAAGAGAGTCAGGCTCCCAGGGAGTATGAAACCACCTTTGGGAGGGAGAATCTGAGGCTATGCAGGGAGTTCCATTCTGCTCTGGCTCCTTGGTTTTCTGATACCCTGGGGCTTCTCCACAGGAAATGCAGCACAAGGAGATGTAGCCAATGTGGTGGAGGAATTCACAGTAGATTAAAAAGTGGATGTGGCAGAGACCAGTAAGTAAGCAGATTGAAAAAGCAAGCAAAACACTTGAGCCTGTCAGGACACCCAGATGGCACAGAGGCCAAGGTAGACTTGGCATGCCACTCTGTGTTCCTATGTCAAACATTCTAAACTCTTGATTTCCCTTCCTCCATTTTTCTCTCCACTGCTACTTCCTCTGGAACACTTGGGCTCACCTCCACCACCTTCTCCTCCAAATCCAACCTACACTGTTTGATGTCTAGAAGGGATTGTCCTGCCTAAGGACACTCTTCAAGCAAATTCCATCCTGTCTCTCTCCCCAGATGGAAATGCCAGGCTATCTCACCATCGAAATGCCTGAAGAGATAGAAGAACAGAGCACAGGTGTGAGGACCTGACAAGGCCAATGTCACAGCTCTGCATGGAGAAAGAGACACTGAAAACCACAATCTCACCCAGGAAGTCCGAAAACTATATGCTGGCCAAGGATGAGTGTCTTATTTCTCTCCCATACCATTTTACATTGGTCCCATGGAAACAATATCCAAATATCACAGACATATAAGGCCAACCATAGCCTCCATTCAGCCATCCTCCCCACTTCTTCTTCTTTTTCTTCCTTGCCTGCTCTCCTCGCCACCATTCCCCTTCCCAACATCCAAATACACACCCTAATCTCTGGAATCACCCTCAGTCTTTTATCTCTCCTCATTACCATCCTTTTACAAGACTGCCTATTTCTAGTGTGTTTAGTACAGGTGTTGACCACACACACCCTTTTCAGCTACCCTAAATCAGCACCTACATCATAAATGGTAGCAAGTTATCTCTGACTCAGATCTATTGCGAGGAAGAAGGGGAGGCAGGGGGAGACTTAATTCTGTATACTATTAGCCCTGATTATTCCCAGTTTATTAATAAATTGAATTTAACCAACCTAAATCTGATGTTATTTTTAGTAAACTTTGAATCTTACAAGATGGTCTAGCTTATCAAATTCAATTTTTTTATTTTTTATGCTGTATGACTGGAGGCATCAGATGCTATATTTTGGATTACACATAACTTCATTCCACTACTCTCATTTTTATGTATTTGGAATGGCTAATAATAAAATATATCCCACAGTACTGACATTGTAAAGAAAACCCTCTGTGAAAAATAAATGCATCAAAATCTGCTTGCTAACTTATAATATCAAAGAATGAAGCACTTGAGCTTTAGACAGGTAGAAAGTTCTTGATATTTTAGGGGTGCATATCAATAATAGTTATTATTGTTGGTGAAGAATAATGTATAACTTTAGTTTTGTAAACATATGATTTGACATTTTGTTTATTTTATTTATCTTCTTTTTGGCTTTTGGGGCTACACCCAATGGCTCTCAGGGATTACTTCTGATTCTGTGCTCAGAAATAACTCCTGACTTGGTGGACTATATGGTATGTTGAGGGTCAAACCTGGACCCACCCAGGGTCAGCCCATGCAAGGTAAACACCCTACCACTGTGCTACCATTCTTGTCCCATACATTGGCATTTTAGAATTTGTAAAGAAAGACTTGGGATAGGAAGTTAGGTAAAAAAAAAGATGGAGGCCACACTTTGTATTTGGGCCCCCAATTCAATCTCTTGTTCAATGGACATCCATGCACTGTATTTTGAGGCCCCAGAAATAGGGTGCATTTCTCAACTGGTATTTATAGTTCATAATAATTTTATTAAATAATGCCCACAGGAGGAACACAGGAATTATGACACTAGTTTTGCATGTCTATAAATCCTGTTCAATCCCCCACATCTCATTTTTTTCTGAGCACTACTAGGATTATTTCCCAATATGATGTTGGGAGTAGCTCCCATTTCCCACCTGTATGGCCCAATTAAATTTAAAATATTTGAATAGAGAATTCACAAAACAAGATAAAAATAAACACTTTATACTATATTGATCAGTGGAGTACAAGAAATTGATTCACAGTAACATAATGCCGATACTCATTAATTACTTTAAAGAACAGACTAGTAAAGAACAGAGTATGGTGAGGGTGCAGAGGACCTGACATCTTCATGTGATGTACAAACAAACATATCACAGTACTTAAATCTAAGTATAAATTTATATTATTAGTTGCCCAAAAGATTAACTCCTAGGTATATCTATCCAAGAGAATGGAGCACAGATATTCACAAACTTGTATTCAGATATGCATAGCTTTGTTCCTAATAGACAAGAATCAAGTGACTGCTTACTGGTAAAGGATAACTAAAATGGGATGTAATCCTACGGTAGTTTAATAGACTATGCTAATGTTACAAACTTGGACTAACCCAAGCAAAATCTTGTTAATTGCAAGAAACCAAAAATATTTTGTATAGTATCTGCTAGAATCTCTCTGAGAAGTCCATGAATGCTTGATTAAAATAGACATGATTGATCTTTGTAGGACTGAAATATTATAATATTGAATTTTGTTGATGTTCACATATTTCATCAAGTTACTAAAAGTTGATGAATTATATACTCATATGGGTTATATATAAACTATTAATACAAGTATTCAAAATACCTATGTATAGAAGTAAAATATTATATTTCAATTTGTGGTGGTTTTTGATGCGGCATTCCACAAGCACAGAGGAACTTTATGTCATCTGTTGGGCCACAACTTGTAGTGCTCATAGATGCTCATATCAGAACCCAGAGGACTACTTGTGTGACAGTAATTAAACCTGTGTTACATTTGGGCAATATAATTATAGCCAATTTTTTTGAAACCATAGTAATCTACACCGAGATGAGAATCTAAATTACAGAAACAAGTGTCTTCTTCTTTTTATATTGTCACACACTTAGTTTGTATCACAATATTAACAAATGTAGTGTCTATCACACACATTAATAACAATATACTTGCAATGGCATATTTGAGAAGCAATGAAAAGCCTATTATGCAGTTTATAAATAGGTATAAAACTACAAGATATGAAAGAACTCAATAGCAAATGAGTTTATCATGTCTCTGGGAGAGAAGATGGAAGAAGTGATAACTGGTATAAAAGAAGCAGTTACCACCTGAAATATCTGGCAGGGAATTTTTTGAACCTAGATAAGACAATTTTGGAGGCAGAGATTCCCTAGAAGGCTCAGAGAAATGAACATCAGAGGATAAAATGTTAGAAGCAGACAGGATAGTTCATATGTAAATATGCCAAATGCCCCCAAACACTTATCACGATAGACACTCACCATAACTATTGTGCTAGTCTCAGTTCTGATTTTATTTTTTATTTGTTTATTTGGGGCCACATTCCACTGTGCTTATCACTCTAGAAGGATTTGGAGCATCATATGTGGTACAGGAAATGAACCATGATCAACCTAATGGTAAGGCAATTAACATAACATGCTGCAGTAACTTTCTGAACCTTTATGCTTTAAAATTAAACACAACTGGTTTACCATTCTGCATCCCATCAGGAACAAAATTACACCCATTTATTTCTTTTTCCTTACTTCATTGTGGCATATAGAAAATAGGGGGTTAGATACAAACTAGCCAATCTAAACATATAATGTACATTTTTAGAGCTAGAGTGGTATCTAAGATGAAAACCAAAAATCTTCAGTAATATTTTCTCCCCATGAAACCGAAGAGTTCCTCCATTCCTCCCACAATTCCTCCCTCACTCCCTTTCTCCCTTCCTTCCTCTCATCCTCCCTTCCTTCCTTTCCCCTTCCTTCCTCCTTTCTTTTTTCTTTCTTTCCTTCATTCCTTCTCACTTCCCTCCTTCCTTATTTCTTCTTTCTTTCTAATTTTTTCGTTTTCCTCTTTTTTCCTTGTTTCCTTTCTTCTTCTTCCTTCCTTCCTTTCTCTTTCTTTCATTCTTTCCTCCTTTCATTCATTCTTTCCTCCTTTCTTTCCTTCTTTCCTCCTTTCTTTCTTTCTTTCTTTCTTTCTTTCTTTCTTTCTTTCTTTCTTTCTTTCTTTCTTTCTTTCTTTCTTTCTTTCTTTCTTTCTTTCTTTCTTTCTTTCTTTCTTTCTTTCTTCCTTTCTTTCTTCCTTCCTTTTCTTTTTCCTTCTTTTTCTTTCTCTCTATTTCCTTGTTTAGCAATATTTGGGGCTTATTCCTGGCTTTGTACTCACAGACCATCCATTTAAATGTAGAGCATATTTGGTGCTAGAGATTAGCACCATGGGGATTAACTGCATGCATTCCAAGTGCCATAGACCCTGTACTATATCTGTAGCCCCTTCTCATATTAAGATAAAATAATTTAGTATGTATAAAGAGTGAAATCTAGATCACCTATAATCTACTACCTTTTGTTAATAGCTACTAACTTCATTTTTGGTGGTTTTGTTAAGATTTTATCAAAAATACTTCTTTTTCTTAGTTTTCTTTTTTCTTAATTTTTTATGTTGTGTTTCTAAAATTTACTTTTTCTAAATTTTAAACTAATCTAAATAACAATATTAATATAAGAACTTTTTAAATGTAACTTTTAGGGAAAATTATAGTTTTTTACATGTAAATTTTTGTTTATGTTTTGTTGCTTTTTAAGCTGCATTTTTTTTTTTTTTTTGGTTTTTGGGCCACACCCGGTGATGCTCAGGGTTACTCCTGGCTATTCGCTCAGAAGTTGCTCCTGGCAGGCACGGGGGACCATATGGGGAACCGGGGGATCGAACAGAGGTCCTTCCTAGGTTAGCGCAGGCACCTTACCTCCAGCGTCACCGCCAGGCCCCATTAAGCTGCATTTTAAAGGACAATACTCAAAATAATTTTAACTAAAATAGAGTACAAATGTATTTTGGGTTCTTAATATACATTTACTTAGTAACTTACCTACTCCTTTTTTCATAGTTGAGTTTTTTTCAAAATAATTTTTTTAAGCACTGTGAGTACAGACATGTTTGTAGTTGAATATTATTTATAGAAAAAACACCCCCCTTCACCAGTGCAACCTTCCCACTACCAATTTCCCCCACTTCTTTCTTCCCTACCCCCTGCCTATTTCTCTCGCTCATTACCATTGTGATGATAATTGTCATGTCTGTCTGCCCCACTGCCTGAAAAATCTACATTGAAATATATTTTTATGCTATTTTTTTAAAGTTGATTGGGAAAATTTTGGTATTTTGGTTTGCTTTCTTCTTTAAAAAAATAATTGAAGCACTAAAGTTACAAAATTGTTCCTGGTTGAATTTCAATAAAAGTATGACTTCCTTCACCAGTACACTATTTCTATCACCAGTGTACCCAGTATCCTTCTCACCAGCTAACCTGCATAGAATTTAAAGGCACGGGGCTAAATCAAACAATTTAGATATAAAAAACAAAAACATATCTTTTTCTCTCTCTTTTTTTTTTTTTTTTGGTTTTTGAGCCACACCCAGTGGTGCTCAGGGGTTACTCCTGGCTATCTGTTCAGAAATAGCCCCCGTGGCAGGTACGGGGGACCATATGGGACACGGGGATTCAAACCAACCACCTTAGTCCTGGATCGGCTGCTTGCAAGGCAAACGCTGCTGTGCTATCTCTCCGGCCCCAAACATATATTTTTCTAATAGCTTGAAGATAGAGAAATAAAATAAGCAAACAAGGCAAAAAACAATCTCTTGCATTATTTGAATTAAATGACACACTAAAGATAAAGCAGGAAGGCAGGTAGGTACATCAAGTTAAAGAAGTCAATTATATGATGAGACATTGACACTAGATTTTGATAGTCATCATAATGTATATACATATATCAAATTATAATGCTGCATACCTAAAGATTACATGTTATAAACAAATATTACTTCAATAGAAAAATTGGAGAGTGTGTGTGTGTGTGTGAGAGTGTGTGTGTGTGTGTGTGTGTGTGTGTGTGTGTGTGTGTGAGTGAACCCACACCCATCAGTATGCATGGTTTGCTTCTAGCTCTGCACTCAGAGATCACTCCTGGTGGTGCTAAGTGAACCATATAGAGTACCACAGAACAAACTCAGATCAGCTGCATGCAAAGCAAGTACCTAACTCACTATGCTATCATTTGGACCTCCAAGACAGTTTGCTTTCTTGACCAATTTGATTTTAAATGTTTTTAGACATTTTCCAGATATTAGTTTGTAATGAATTGATTGGCTCATCATCCTAATCTATTAAAGTCTATTTTTATAACCAGATAATTTTCATGAGATTAGACTTTTGCCTATTGTATATTTAAATTCATTTAATTGTTTTTGTTTGTTTGTTTGTTTTGGTCTACTCCTAGCAGTGTTCAGGCATTCAGGAATTACTCCTGGAGGGCTTCGGGGTCCACATGGAATGCCAGGGATAGACCATAGGCAAGGCATCCTACCTGTTATACTGTTGTTCTGGTCCTTAATTTTAATTTTTTATAGAATAATGTCTGCATAGAGTTAAAGAGATCAAATGACTAAAAGGTCCAGGACAAAAAATATCTGTGGTACTTTCTCCACCTCTTCCTCTGACTCTAGTCTCCATGTCAGAGTGATCTCTTTAACGTTTCTTTCTGTAGTTCTATTTTTTAAATTATTTTTATGATATATTATTCCACTTGATTTTCTAATTCAAGTATCCTATTTTATGATAACATTGAAGTAATTGTCTACACTTGGGGTGCTGCAATCCCAATCCTTCCCCCACTCAATCAGGATCCTCTACCAGTGCCCCTTCCCTGACCCGCTTAACCTCCTCAGTTTCCAGTTCTGTTGACCATGTCTCAGGATTCGTTTGCACTTGGGATGGGATGGTATAATCCCTTTCTTTGTTTCCTTGTGCTTTACATAAAGCAAGATCATCTTGTATTTGTTCTTTACACTGATCTCACTCTGTAATTTACAAAATTCTTCATAGTCGGGTTTCAGACATACATGAATCAGGGCAATCCCACCATCAGTGTCCACCTCCTCCTACTAATGTTCCCCAAGTGCATTTCATACCCCCCTCCGACCCCCCAACCTGCCGGTATAACAGGCCCATTTTAAGTTTAGAATGTTAAAGTTTGGGTCCCTTGACTCCATTGTTGTCGCCTCTGGCTTAAATACTTAGTTCTGTCCTTTTTAATTGCCACCAATGCATCTGAGACTATCCTTTCATATTTGTGTTTCTTCTCCTCCACTCACTTTCTTTCCTTCTCCTCACTATACTCTGGGGCCAAGGGTGTTCAAGGCAACTCCCATTTAGATCATGACTTTTCTTCATGCATTTATTCAAAATACTACATATAAGTGATATCATTCTGTATTTATTCTTCTTCTTGCTTACTTCACTTAACATAGTATCTTCCAGTTCTATTGACGTAGCTGCAAATTGCATGATTGCACATACCTTATAGCTATGTAGTATCCCATTGTCTATATATACCATATCTTTATAATCTTCTTATCTGTTGTTAGACATCTAGATTAGGTCTAAGTCTTGGCTATTGTACTGAGCTTTGCAATGAATAGCAGTGTGGACACATCCTTTTGGATAAATTAAACAATTAATAGCTCTATTTAAGCACCATGATGACAAACATGTTTGTAGTTGGGTTTCAGTTATATAAAAGGACACTCTCCCTTCACCAGTGCAATTGAATGAATGTTTTTATGTCCTATGGATAGATACCCAAAAGTAGGATTGCTGGGTCATATGGCAGCTCAATTTTGAGTTTACAGAGAACCCTCCATACTGTTTTCCATAGGGGTTGGAACAGGCAATATTCTCACCAACAATCACCAAAAGATTGAGAGTTCCTTTCTCACCACATCTCTGCAAACAGAGATTGTTCCCAGTAGTTTTGAAATGTGCCATCCTCATTGATGTAAGATAATAACTCATTATCTTGCTTTGGATTTCCCTAATGATTAGTGATGATAAGCATTTTTTTCATGTGTATGTTGTCCTTCTGTTGGTCTTCCTCAGAGAAATGTCAGTTTATTTTCTCTTCCCACTTTTTGATGTTTTGGGCTCTTATAGAATTAATCTTTTTGAGTTCTTCGTATATCATAGATATCAACCCATTATCTGCTGTGTTGAGTGCAAAATTTTCTCCCATTCAGTTAGTTGTCTTCTAATTTTAGCCCATGTTTCTTTTATCATACAGAATGTTTTAGTTTGATGTTGTCCCATTTATCAGGTTTGATGCTATGGTTCTTGCTATTGGCATCCTATCGTAGAAGACTTCTTTAATGTCTAAGACTTGAAATGTTCTGCTGGTGTTTTCCTCAGTGAACTTTATGAATTCTAGTCTAATCTCAAGGTTTTTAATCAACTTTGAATTGACTTTTGTGTAAGGTGTGAGGTATGGATCAATCTTTAATTCCTTATATACCACAATTTCTTTGTTCATTCATATATTGCTAGGTAAAAATAATTCTTCTTTCCTTACCATTTTTGACTATTTTAGATTGATCTACTATGTACAGTTGCCTAGTATGAATTAAAGATTTTAGTTTAATTTGAATATAAACTCTGGCCTAGGCTACTTTATTTCCCTTAATGTGATTTAAGCTTAATTTTTGGTTAAGTCAGAAAAAGTGGTACTTCTTCATATAGTGTGGAATTATGTATTGAATCCTGGAACAGAAAGTAGGGAAAATGAGTAAAATTTGAATGAGGTCTATAGTTTAACGTAGTACTAACAAAACACATAGTTATGCTGTGTTAAAAAAAAGTGAGTGAAAAAGGTAAAAGGGAAAGAAAACTCTCTTGACTCTGAGCAAATATTTGTGAGTCTTATAATATTCACAGAACAAAATAATTGTTCAATCAAAATAGTAATGAGATGCCATAGCATACCCATTCAGATGACAAAATTCAGAACTCTGACCATACCAAAGATTGACAAAGATGTGGAGCAACAGGAAGTGCTCTTCACTGCCGGTAGAAATGTAAAATGGAAGAGCCACTTTGAAAGACTACTCATAATCTCATCATGAGCTAATCCCAGGGCCTTGTAGGTATTTAAAGAAACAGAAACTTACCATCACACAAAACTGTACATAGAATTGTAGCAACTTCATTCTTTGTGGGGGGTAAGAGAGGCCACACTCAGCAGGAATCAGGGTTTACTCCTGACTCTGCACTTTGGTATTCGTCCTGGGCAACTTGAGGAAACATACATGGTGCTGGGACTCAAATTCAGGTTAGCTATGTACAAGTCAAGCACTTACCCATTGTTCTTTTCTTCTGGCCCAACAATTTCATTCTTAATTGCTCAAACCAGCAGGCAATCAATATATTCTTCAGTATGTGAATAAATAAAATAAATAGTGGTACAATGAAATATCTTTCAATCCTACAAATAAGAATGAACTATAAAGCTATTAAATGACATAGCTAAACATTAAGTGCATGTCACTAAGTGAAAGAAGCAAATTTAGAAGGCCACAGATGAAGATTGGCCACATCATAAACAAGTGCCTTACCTGCTATACTGCCTCTTCTGTTCCCCAAATTTAGTTGTATAACTTTTTCCAAAATAGTCTTTTATCTCAGTCATCCATTAAATGTGCTTAAGAGTCCATCACAATTGCTTAATTATAAAGCAATATAATCACTGCAAAATTAAATGATAATGCTTACATAATTGACCATTTAGCAGAAAATCTGTTTCCCCTAGGTATGACCCTCATTGAGTCCTTGATTACTCTTCTAATCTGGAGCCACTGACCTGAATTTTTTTTCTACCCTCCTGTCTTAGATTTCTACCCTCCTGTTACTTGGATTTGTGATTTATTTGCTCTTAGCTTACTTTTTTTCTAAAACACTCTTCAGAGTTTTTGTAAGAAAGAGTACATGAAGTGCATAGATTGAGTCTCCCGGTGTCCTTATTCTACCCGTTCATTTGCTTATCATTTGAATGGTGTGGAATAATAATTGAAAATAATTTTTACCTGATAGTTGGAAGGTATTGTTTTATAATCTTTAATTCTCAGAGTGACTATTACATAGTCTGTTACAATTCCCATGATAGTTTCAATAGTTCCATTTTTCTTCTTCTCTTTATCCCTGAGTAATATGTTTTTCATAATTTATCTTCACATAACTTATTACTTTTTATTCCTGGCATGGAGGAGGAAAGGTCTTCCGTGGGTACTCAGAAGGCCCTGGACCACTCCTGGCATCCTCATTCCAGTGGGTAGACTATTTGATGCTGGGGCTTAAGGAAGCAGTGGTCTCTGAAGTGCTGAGGGCCAGTAGGACCACATCTGGCATTGCTAGTGCTGTAAGCATGAGTGTAGGGGGTTCCCGGTGAAGTATGCTGGGAAAACGGTTTCTGAAACATTAACAACCCCAAGGTGTATGTGATGATCTTTGATAAAAAAAAACAACAGCAACAAAAACAAAACAAAAAAACTACCTCTGGAGCCCTAACATTATTGAGATGCAGAATTCCTAGAGGATGCATGGAGGCTTCCTGAGAAGAGAGGTGGCCTGACATTGAGACAGAACACAAAGGCCATGCAAATAATTTCAAAAGTCTATCAAGGGCTTCCAGCTCTTCTCCCTTGGCTTCTAGTAATGGGCTAGGGAAGGGATAGCTGTGTGTGGGGGGGGGGGGAGATTGTCTATAAACTACCCAGGCTGAGGATGAGATGCATATACCTGTTTGAATTGTGTACTTGGCTTTTTTCCATTCCTGAGAAACCATGCTCATGAGCTTGCATCCAAATATCTCTCCTTCTTTCTCTTTATTTCACAATAAACTGAGATTCTTTTCTGTGAGGCAAAAGCTATGGGCCTTAAATACCCGGGTAAAATTTAGGACTGACTTTCCTGCTCCAGCCTGAGTGCAAGGGCCCTAGAGTAATTGGAGGCAGCAACTTCAGACACACCTTCCTCATGAGATTGGTGGGACTCAGACATCTCTGCTGTTCAGTAGCTCATCTCAGACTCTCATTAGTCCCAAATTTCCCAAGCATTTCCCCAAGAGATCAAGGTTGGTAGAAAGAAGCAGTAGATTCCCTCCTTGATAATGCTACCTCTCTCCTCCACATAAACTGGTTTGGGCAAGGCTATATGTTTCCCCAATATTATCATTTTTTAAAAATTTGAAACATGCATGCATTACCTATATAACCACTTCATAATGCCCTTTATTTTTTTAAATGAATGGGATTTATTGTATCAGACTATTATTCTACCATCCTTGGTACTTTGCAATTAGGATTCAAGGCAGAGGTAAAGGACAAATAGAGAAAGGACAAAATAGAAGAGATTGAGTTAAGGTTTGCTTTGAATTTTTACTGAAAAATTCCATTTTATGTCCATTACGTATTTTGAAAAACAAAAACACCTCAGCCCATGTACTGAAAAGTTTCAGAAATAATGACTCACCCAGTTGGACTAAGTATCTCTAGCAGCCAGATTATATTTTAATGATACCATTTCCCACAAAAAGAAACCTGTTTACTTAGAGAATGGCTGTTCCTGGCCAGAACAAACTGTCAGGTAGACAGCAAGAAAAATCAGTATGACTAATCGTATCATGTCAAAAGGATTAGGAAGCCCACTTTAAGTATAAATAACTACAATAGATTAAAACACATTAAATACTTTTAAAATCATGAGTTCAAAGCATGTAAAGAACTAATAGCACATAAAAAATATAAGTGGTAAACTTTGTGTTTTTAGTGCTCAGGAATTGCTCCTGGTTCTGTCTTCAGGGATTATTCCTGGTTGGTCTTGGGAACCGTATGGGGTGCCAGGGATTGAAACTAGGTCAGCTGCATAAAGGGCTGTATCATCATCTCTTCAGTCCCTAAGTGGACAACTTTAGAGAATACTAGGGAGTCAAGATAATTTTACAAAGTGGTAACTAGTGGAAAGCATCAGATAATTGATGGGAAAAAGTTTTACTTTGTAGATGTGCTTTATTTAATAGAGTGAAAGGGTTGGATAAATGCCTCAAAGCTCATGTTCTGTAAGCATGAGGTACTGTATCTTCTGGTCTCTTACTCACCACAAGATGTAGCCCTGGTGGCTCCCAGCATCCCTGGGCCAAAGCAGCATCATATCATCAGGACTGCAATGAACCATCAAGGCCCACATTTTCAGTCTTAATAATGGAGGGCCTGAATAACTCTGGAGAGTATAAACTTCCAAAAAGGGAGAACTGCATAACCATATCATTCTAGTATAGAAATATTGTCAAATTAATTAACCTAGAGTATTTGTGATTGCCAACATAGTTCAAAACTACATGGGTGGTGAGATTATTCAAGGTTCTGCAGTTCAAACTTTGCGTGTGAAGACATAGGTTCCATCCTCAGCAGCACATAGTCCTCAAGCACTATCAAGGGCAATCCCTGAGCACCAAAAAATAAATAATTAGATTTAAAAAATCGTTACCAATACCAAGCTTTCTGTTGTTTTGGGTTGGGGATGTGACTCATCAATAAAATGCCTGTCTTGTATGCATGAGACCTAGATTTGATCACTGGCACACATACAAAATGCACTAAAAATGCACACTAAAGCATATATATTTTTTCTTGAAGTTACCCAGTACAACCTATGAAATAGTCTTGCAATAAAAACAAAACTGAGGCGCTAGCACAAACCAGTCCACACCAGGTCAAGCTCTTCTGGGAGGGGTTTCTAGAAAATAATAACAACAAAATAATATTGGTGCTATAGTGAGATTTAATAAGTTAATAATGTATCACTCTTGGAACAGCATCTGGAAACAAATAATTTATCTGTCAATGTTTCCATATTGCCATATTATTTAGTTTATTTGTGCCTCAACCATATTGTATACCTGTAATAGAATTTGTCCCCTTTTTTGAGTTGTAAGTTACTTTTATTGGAGGGAGGATTGCACACTCAGCAATGGTCAGACCTTATTCCTGACTCTGCATTCATCGTAGAGGGCTTGGGAGACCATATATGGTGCCTAGAGACCTAGAGATCAAAACCAGGTTGATTACATGCAAACAATATGCCCTACCCACTATACTATTGCTCTGGCCCTTAACATTTTAACAAGAATATTGCCCCTATACCTAGAATATACATATCAATTGTCTTCTCATTCAGGAGAAAATTACTTGATTAAAACTATTAAAATTGCAACAGGAAGACACAAAATTAATTTTGCCATCATTATGTCTTATCACCTCTGGGCTATCTAAAACCAAGGATACATAAGAGGTTGAGAGGAAGTCAGTGACCTAAGAGAGCCCATCCAGAGTCAGGAAGATAAATGAAGGGAGTCTAACTTTACTGCTACCAAAGAAGAGAGAGTGACTTCCTGATTTCAGCTGGATCAGACTGTATTTTGTATAATTCAAAAGGAACTCTGCATAATACTGGAATCGGGGAGTTGAGGACAGCTCAGAGGACTGAGAGGATACTCACGTAAGTGAGAGAAATGGGTTGTCAAGAGGGTACTGCAACTAGGGGTCTTTGGTTGGGAAGTCTAAAAATCTGGAGGAACAAAATATGAAGCTAGTAGGTCAAAAAATCAGCAAAGAAAATGTCAATGTCTCCACATTCCTTTCTCTGTGGTTGGTCTCAGAATCCAATTTAGATCTGAGTTTGGGAAGAAGAAAAGCTAAAGTTTGGATAAAATGTTGAAATCTTGGTATATGATATTGCATTTTTAGATTTTTCATTGTGCAGAGTATTTCTAGAGTTTTTCTAGATATTTTATCTTGTAACCTACAAGTAAATTTAGAGAAAGACAGTTTAACAGGAAATCATGACAAGTGATTGAGGAAATCATGACTAATGGTTGACTTTCTGCACACATGCTACTTAGTTCAATTTGGTTATATATTTTAGTATTATTGCTTTAATACTATTCCCAACAGATTGTAACTCTGGAAAATGTTTTAGTATTTGGAATGTAAAAATAATTTTTTGGTAAGGTCTATAATGCCTTTAAAGAAGGCTCTTTCTTTTTTGCCTTTATTAGAAGTATATATTCCCCTTATCTTAAGGCTGAAATTTAATACATTTGCCCAAGATCACAAAATCAGTGTGTGAATTTTAGATCAGAATTTTTTTCATGAAATTGGAGACAAGCCTATTCATTCATTTTTTTTGTCAAAAGCTCCACAGATTACTTTATGCCTATGAGCTCTTAATAACTTTTCCAATGTCCTTTTGTTAAACAGTGTGCATTATCAAAAATACCTTTTTCCTGGATTCTTTCTGACAGAGGAGATGCAGCCTTTGAGAGACACTTAACTATTTTATATAGTGCCAGCTCCAGATAGGCAGCCCCTCAAGCTTTTACTGAAATCCCTCTTAGGCATATTCATATCTGGGTTTCTCTATTAATTTCTCTCATTTGAGAAATTTCCTAATAATGTTGGTTGTTCAAAGTTCTTTTCTAAATTTTCCTCCACTTGAAACATTAGGAATTAGCTTTTTCTCCCACTTTTATTTCTTCAAATTACCCTTATTTGGAGGGAAAAACAAACCGGCAATGTTCAGGGGTTACTCCTGGTTCTGCAAGCAGGTATCACTTCCAGCAATACTCATGGTGACCATGTGGATTGCTGCATATTGAACCTGGATAATGTCAACATGAGGCCAAGTGTACTACTGCTGTACTAATGCTACAACACCTCCCGATTACCTCTTTTTTTCTTCAAAAAATGCCTAACTCAAGATTCTTATCTCCCCAAAATGACCTCCCCTCATGGCACCTTCAGTCTGAATTATTACATGCTGCTTTATAAAATTAAGAACTGTCCTGCCATTTCATGACATGGCCCCATCACAAGGTTTCTAGGACATTAGTATTTGCTTGGAAAAAGTCCATACAATGGTGCAGGAGAGGTGAAGTGGGATAAACAGACAACTTGAATACGAGACAGGACCAGCCAATTAGCTGTCATGCTTAACTCTGAGAGATGTTGCCAACACAAGTGACTGGTTCTAGCCAGCCTCTCCTGCCAATGATTCTTAATTCAAGGATAGAGGTACTCTCAGACATTCAGGAAATAGAGGTAAATGCCTATTCTAATAGTAGAATTAGAAAACTCAGAATTTTTTCATTGCAGAGATATCTTTTTCCTGGGTTTCATGCTCAGCACCACATAATGGTTCCCCTAGTTCATCAGGAATAAGCTCTTAACACTTCTGGGTGTGGCTTCCAAAACAAAACAAAAGAAGAACATACTCTATTGTCAATGGGGAAAATATGGAGGAGATATGCCCACCTACAGTTTACTGTGTCTGGAAACGGTGTCTGGAGGAGAAACTTTTGATTGATCTAAGTTAGGAAAAGAGTGGCTGGGTGATTAGAGACCAGGGTAATGCTAAAGCTTTCTGAAATGCAGTTTATGTTACCTACAACCAAAATCTCTCTTCCACCTAGATATTGTCCCTAGTACCACCATAGGGAACCATCTTCTAATGTGATCTAGGGATCACACTGGAGGTGTTGGCCTTCTTCCTGACTGGCAAGGGCTCAGGATTGGGATCCATTAATAAAAGAAACAAGAAAAAAAATAGGGCAGAAGAAATAGTGCAATGAATGAGGTGCTTGCCTTACTAGACTTATTTGGGTTGCATCCCTGGCGTCCCACAATGCCTTTCAAGCCTGCCAGAAGTGATTCTTGAGTACAGAGCCTAGAGCAGGTGTCGGCAACCTGTGGCTTCAGAGCCACATGCAGCTCTTTTGAAGCTTTGCTGCAGTTCTGACAGCAGGGCCAATAGCAGGGGGGCAGGGAGCAGTATCATTTGCTTCCACCAGCTCCCAACTCTCTGTGTGGCAGGTTGCCATTAACTTGGCGTCACCAGACAGCCACAGCATCCCTGTCCTGACCCAGCTTCCTTCCTCACATCACAGCCTGTGATGTCACTGAGGGCATGCTAAGCTTGCACCTCTGCCCTGGGGAGGAGGAGACTGCTGTGATTGAAAGAGAAGTGCTGTCAGAGGGGACACTGAACATAATTTTAAAAAATCAAATAATAGAAAAAAGGTAGAAGGAAAAAGAAGACAGAGAGGACTGGAATAATAAGAAGAGAGGGCTTGCAGAGTGACTGTTACTGGAACTCAGACCAGTACAGTGAGTGGAGAACAAGAGTCTGAAAGAGAAAGAATAGCAGCCAGGTAAAAAAAAATTAACAGATACCAATTTTTGTTGTTGATTAAGCCTGGGAGACAGGTACTTTTTTAGGTGACACTGTAGGAAATTTGTGGCTATTATATAAAAACTATTTTTAAATAAATAAATTAAATTATTATTAACATTTTATATTCATATATGTACATTAACTATATTACAAACAAACATTGATCGCAACTCACAGATGAAAACTTACCAGTCTTTGTGAAAATGAAGGCAATGTTTTACAGCCCTGATGTGCAGACAATGCACTGAGGTTCAGGAGCAAAAATCTCATTAAACATGTAAATTAAGTATTTTAATTAGCTATCAATTCACACAAAAATATTTTACATTGTTAAGTGAAAAAGTTCTTTCTTTCTTCAGATCGAGAACTAACTGCAGGATCCTGTATAGAGCATTAAGATAAGAAACAATATACAGTACTATATTTTTTTAGATGTTGCAATGGTTTTGTGGCTCCCAGGTTTTATTTTTCTTCTTCAGAAAAGAGTCCAAGTGGCTCTTTATGTCTTAAAGGTTACAATCCCCTGGCCTGGAGTAACCTGAAATCTATACTCTTCACTGGATGTAGTCTCAAATACCACCACCACCACCCCAAAAAAGAGAAAAATTAAATAAAATGAAAACCTTTGAACTAGAACAAAAAAGCTAAATGGACACAGTCCATAACCACTTGAATAGGAGGTTGTTGTGCCCAATTTAGCATGAAAATGGCCTTATTCCTGAACCTGTAGATTCTTAAAAATTGTATGAAAGATTATATGCCAGAGTTAATAAGCTTAAGTAATTAAAGGTTATTGCAAATTCGAGGGGATGGATTTAGGTCCCTCTCCAATATGCTGCTTTTTCTCATATCAATGTCACTTGTCCTGTCTCTCAGTGGCTCATCCACATAGATAAAATCCTAAAGTCCTTCCCTTGTCTTCTGCTCGCCTCCAGGGTATGATAGCCAAATTTTGTCCCTCAATCATTCTCTATTTGGTATCTACTCTCTGAATATGAAATCTACATCTGGGAACCCTCTCACATATGTCCCCATGAAGAAGCTGCTGCTCTCTAATGTGTCTTTGGGCTCTCTAGGATTGTACCAAAGCAGCTTCCTGTCTCCTCAACTTTCCTTGGTTGCAACACAGGTTGTGAGCCCCCTGTCTGACAACGAGACAGTCGTCAGGTGGGTGAAAGAAAGAGTGTTGCCTAAGTGGAGATTTCCTTCTATTTGTTTCTATCTCCCACACCCAGCTATTGCATTATCTATTTTGAATGTATACTTCAGTATTCAATATTTGACTAGATATTTTAGTGGGTAGGATTTCAAATGACCAATTATATTAATGTTTACTCCATCTGGTCCTTCACCCTTTCACTCAACTGTATCATCCATGAGTAAGTAATAGCATGTGACTGTCATTCAGGAGAGCTTGTCCATAACAAATTGTTTTTGGATTTCTCAGGGAAGGGTGCCTACTATGCCTGGCATTGTCTTGGAGCAAAGATATAGGTGGTGCTTAATATTAGTAGAGTGAGGTGGGGACTAGCAGATAAAAAAGACCTTTCTTTATTTTTCTACATAATTTAATAATAGGGTATCTTATGCATATTTATATATTTTATAATATTTTTTTTAATTTTTAATTTTTTGTGTGGTTTCTGGGTCACACCCGGCAGTACTCAGGGGTTACTCCTGGCTCCATGCTCAGAAATTGCTCCTGGCTGGCACGGGGGACCATATGGGGCACCGGGATTCGAACTGATGACCTTTTGCATGAAAGGCAAACGCCTTACCTCCATGCTATCTCCCGGGCCCCATATTTTATAATATTTAACCCAAAAGTATAGCATTATTACATTATTGCTTATTTATAGATAGATACTTTCCTTCATCAGTCATGACACTTACATCCATTTATGCTCAGCACCGCCAGGGCAGCTTGGGTATGGTCCAGCATATTGAAGAATTAAATCTTCCATTGAAGACCTTGGCAATCCCATCATAAGGTTTGGATTCAGAACAGCATTTAAATATAAATTAAAAAACACACTTAAAGCCTCTGGGTAGGGAACAGCATAATCTGATTATTTATGTATAGGTCCTCAAGAGAAATGAGTGATAGGCAGTAACTTCAGTGATGAATTGCAAAACAGCTTTATTAAGCAAACATCCCCCCAGATAAAGCATCTTGTAAGTCTATGGAGAAATTAATGCACCTGTATCTGAATTAGTGGATAGTTTCGGGTTTCCTGTTTTACATACTTAGCTGTCCTCTCTTTCTTTCCTAGGATCTCCTCCTCCACCTGGTTTTATCTGACACAACAATGTGCTTTGATGTTGTTCTGAAATCAAAATCTTATGGAAGGTAAAGATCAAATTGTAACTCTGTGGATATGGGTCATGTTTTTTTCCCTCCTCACAGTTGGCTTGTTCTTATATTGTCATGCTGCTTTGTGAAGGTAGTTTCTTTTTTCATGTATATGCATATATGTGGGTGTATGTGTGTGCAGATGTGAGGAGAGCAGGGCACAAACAATTGTACGTATACTTATGCTGGCGGTGGACTCAGCAAATTCTTTTTTTTAACTTTTATTTATATTTTTTATAAAAATCTTTATTTAAGCACCATGATTACAAGCATGTTTTTGGTGGCAGTAGTAGTAGTAGTAGTAGTAGTAGTAGTAGTAGTAGTAGTAGTAGTAGTAGTAGTAGTCGTAGTCGTAGTCATAGTTTTAGGAAAATAGAGGACCCTAAAAGGTCAGGAATGTCCTATAGCCCATAGAAAATGATTGTTATTAATATCGTTTTGGGCATACTGAGTGGAGTTCAACATCTACTTCTTCTGGCTGAGTTATTGTGGAGCTCTTGGTGATATATTGTGTACCATGCAATGACAGGTATTGAAGCCAGGTCTTCAGCATGTAAATCAGGGGTCCTCAAACTTTTTAAACAGGGGGCCAGTTCACTGTCCCTCAGATCATTGGAGGCCGGACTATAGTAAAAAAATAAACTACGAACGAATTCCTATGCACACTGCATATATCTTATTTTGAAGTGAAGAAACAAAATGGGAACAAATACAGTATGTGACCCGCGGGCTGTAGTTTGAGGACCACTGATGTAGATCATTTGTTTGACATTTTTTAGCTATATTTCATTCACAGGTTTTTTGTTTTGTTTTGTTTTGAGTTTGTTTGTTTTTTTGGCTTCAAGAATATTCCTGGCCTTGTGCTCAGAGAGCAGTTCTGGTAGTTCTCAAGGGAACATATATAGTGTTGAGGATTAAGCTAGGGTTGATTACATGCAGCACAAGTTCCGTATTGTACAATCTTTCTAGCCCCTCACAATTTTTCTTGCTTTATTTGTTCTGCTTTTATTTATTTATTTATTCATCTATTTATTTATTTACTGGTCACACCAAGAACTTACTCCTGGTTATTCAGGTATCACCTCTTGGGGGAAACCTTCTATGATGCCAAGATTGAGCATCCTACCCATTGTACTACCACTCTGGACCCCCAAATTAGTTCTGAATACTAGAATATTAGATTATGTGAAAGCAATTTAGTTAGGAAAAGCTTCTCAACTTCCTAAATTTCATGCCACATCATAAAATAATGAATAACACCATTGCTCGGTCATTAATATGTTGTGGAACATTCACTACAAAGCTCTCTCCATTGGCGTCTCTATTTCTTTATTCTTGATGACATTTCCATCCACTTAACCATCCTTGATGACGGGATATATTACAGTGTGTTGAGTAATTAACTTTGCAAGTGGAATAATTAAATGTCATATATCATACAATAAAACCCTATTTTAATAACATTTTTGTACAATATGATTCTGAGTTTGGTAGTAGAGTTCCGATGGATTGTGGTAAGCAAAGTTTTTTTTTTTTTCAAAATGTTACTGCTCCTTATTGCCATGGTGACTTCTTTGATGACATGTTTGGAAAGACAGCCTGTATTGTGGTAGACAAATAGATAAACTATTTTTTGAATTGCAGCCTGTATTGTGGTAGAAAAATAGATAAACTGTTTTTTGAATTGCAAACAATATTTCATAAGCACTCGCTATTCAATAAATTTTTCATATATACAGCGAAGATAAAGTGCCAGAGAACTGCCAATTTACTCTGCATGTGAAGTAAAAGCAAAGGCAGAGAACACTTTTTCATTCTAAGGTCAGAAAATGCAAATGTTAACTTGATATGGAACACTCAGGTTAACCACACATCATTAACTCTTTGGTATATTAGCCTTAGAAGAAAAATGAAACACATAGGTGTCCAGAAGTAAAGATTCCTACTTGTCAAACGGAATCTTACTGGAAATTATAATTACAAAACTAAGAATAACACAGAGAATTCTCCTAACTCATCAAAACCACTATCCACACCACTCAGACTCAGACTTTTTCACATTGTTCATCAGTAGAGCAAGTGCTTTCTAAACAAACAGCCCAGGAATTTTTTCTGAAAGTAGATTATAGTCAAAGTCCTAACCATGATCACTTTTATTCAGTCTTCAGAATCAGCTCAATGTTTACTTGAACTCACAAAGCTTATGAGTATCTTTTTATTATATAATTGCAACCAACTATGAATTAAATCTCCGTGGTCCTAGTTATAGCTCTAAATAGTTTTGTTCTTACCTAAACTTCAGCAGGAATCTGTGCTTATAGTTTACTGAGATCACAGCTATTCTGCAACCGATGACTTCATTACAGCTTGAGGTCTCTAGGAAAAGATTAGAGATCTGCTCTGAATGGACAATGACAGTACTTACCATTTTGTTGTAATAAACATTATAAAATTAAAGTATTTTGCATCTTCTAAGGAAGTAGGACCAGAGGGTGGATGGGAAATTGGGACAATGATAGGGAAATGGTCACACTTGTGATGTGATTGTGATGCTAGAACATTGAATGTTGAAAGCAACTATTTTATAAACATTTTAATAAGCTGTGATGTTTAAATAAAATTAAAAAATATAATTTAATTTCTGAGGGAAAAAGTAAGATCCAAATAATTGTTTAACCCTTGCTGCCATTTAAAGTTGGGAAAAATGGATCTTGGAAGCCACAACTATGCTTCTGTTTTTGACCTCTTGCTTCCCTAACACACAGACTGAACCAAAGCTTGTTCCTTGTAGTTTGGCTATTTTCTTAGCTTCTATCTGAATATATGACAGGTATGAATATCTGTCAAATATAGTTACAATCATTAATATTCATTAAGGATGATAGGACATAAAGAAACATGAAAATTATGACCATATTAAAGTTGGAAGAGAGGGAGGATAAGAGCCACTTCTCAGGAGCCACTTCTAAGATTACTAGGTGTTACCATTATTAATAGGTCAAAATTTTAAAACAGTTATTATAAACATATTTAAGTGATGTAAAATATATGAATGGTGTATTAGCCATTAGAAAATATCAACATAAATATTGAGATGATTATTAAGAAAAGAATGTAGGTACTAGAACTAAAATGTATTAAAATAAAAATTCATTGGACTGACTGAAAAGTAAATTGAAAATAGAAGTTCAACAATATTAAAAATAGATACATAAAAATAACCTGAAGAACAGTGAGGCAAACAATTAAGTTAAAATAAATATAGCATCTTAGAGACCTGTATAAGTACTTTTTGAAGTGTTTTTTGTTTGTTTTTTGCTTCAATGCTCCCAAGGGTTGCCCAGGAGACCAAAGGCCAGTGACTCTCAGCCAACTGAGCTGAAAATTGTGCTTGGAATACATGCTGTCGTCTTTTTCCTTCATAACTTCAAGGATGGAAATGATCACTTCCTATTCATTCTTGAAAGCACTCTAAGTTGAATGCTATTGTAAAAAAAAAAAAGCTTTATTCAAGATAACAGAGAACAAACACTATGCAAGCCAGTTAAACTGCATGCTAGAACAAATCTTAGAAATTCATTAGTCAGTCTCATTGAGAAAGGAACTACTCTCTGGCCTTGTTCTTTATAATATTCCTTAATGTCACCATATTGTTTCTTCTGTAGGTTCTTCTCATATCTAAATTCTCTGATGTCTTCTGTGATTTTGTTTATAGTCAATAGAAGTAACTCTTAATTTTTTGTTGATACTTTATAGAGGAATCATTTATTATCAAATTAGGATTATCTGAGGAGAGTTTAATAAGAATGCTCCTCATAAGTATATGAAAAATCAGATAACAGCCTTGGGGGATAGCAATCTGTAAGCCAAAAGAGACAGGGAGAAAAATTTACTCTAAGCAAGAATGTGGGTCAACTTGATATAGAGACAGTCAACTTGAGTCAAAAAAGACCTTCAATGAGGATCAGAGCCAGCCTGAGGCAAATCAACAGGGTGAGACTGGTATGTATTTGGGGAAGTATTTTATCCTTTCCTCTTGTTTCTTGCCAAGTGTCCTTTCGCAGAGCTCTATGGAAGCCATGGCAATGGAGGCCATTGAAATGTCTACATAGGCCAGTATCTCTGTCCATCCTACCTTAGGGATGGACAGAGGGAGGAATGGAGGGAGGAGTGGAGTGGGTCAGAGAGACAATAGAGGATGTCTGCCAAGACCACCTGTATGCTAATCAGTATGAATAATTGTTTACAAATTATATTTCCTCTAAGAAAGGATCTGGCTATCTGCATTTTAAATAAAGTTTCCATATGACTGTTTCCAATTTTCTATTTTGAAAAAAAATGTTCAAACTTGCAAAAAAGTTATGAGAACAATCATAATCCTCTCTATTTGACTGTGGTTAACCGTGGTCACATTTGATATTTTTAAATTCTCTCTTCACTTCATAGTTTTATATATCCTATTCCTATGGAATTCCATTTTTTCCAAAATAAGACAATCTCATAAATAATAGAAACACAACTATCAAAATGAGGATACTTAAGATTGATATAATAGTTTTATTGAATAGAGGATCTATTTTCAACTTTTTCCAATAGTTCTAATAAAGGCTTTAATAGCAAAACAACTTTTTAAATGTAAGATACAAATGAAATTGGGCATTATCTTTTACTGTCATGTCTTCTTTAAATTAGAAAAATAGCCTGTCTTTTATAAGCTTTGCTTTTTTGGTAAGTATTGATGCTTTCCCACTCTAATGGTTGGTGAGATATTCCATGTGCAGAGCCTCTATTTAACTGCAGGGGGTTCAGTTTTGGTATTGCATACTATCCTAAGTACAACCCTCCCCAAGATAAAAACTAATAAATAAAGGCTGATACACATGTTTTGTTTCCTAGAATATCCATTTATATTTGATTGTTTCTTTATGTTCAAATTCTAATTATCTATTCTTGGCAGTTATGTGCATAAGTACTAATATGTCTTTCCTAGATTCTCTTAGGCATATTGATGTTTAAGAACTACTGTAACTTATTTTGACATTTCAAATCATTTGACATAATACTTGAAACATTTAAAATAATGTTTTTTGTGACAAGGAAGTTTGCTTAAACAGTAGACAGGTAACTGACATGTGGGAAGGCATGAGTTGCAGTACCCGGAACTGCATAAGCACCAAGCATTCCAGATATAACCTTGGGAGCACCTGGAAGCCATTAGATGATTTTTATGGGGTGAAATCTTCCCCTGATTCTGCTGTGCCACCAAGTTCAAGAACCAAACTACCAAACTATCAGTGACACACTAACAAGACCACTGAGTACCACTGACCACTAAAAATAAAATTAAATAACATTTTTCTCTGCTTTTGAAAGTAATTATTAAGCTTCTACATATAAAGATGTTTTATCAAATTTTATATGCTGTCTTAAGTTGAATAATAATGCTATAAAATATTGTTTCAGTTTGACAAATGAAAAGGACTAGTAAAGTAGGTCCTGAAGGAGCTGGAGTACATGCTTTGCTTGTGAGAGTTCCTGATTCAGTTCCAGACATCACATGATCTACTGATCATCACCAATTATGATCCCTCTACATAGTCTTTAAATCATGAGTATCCCCCATACACTACTGCTGGTAACCGAAAATAAACAAATTTGGAGAAAGATGTGGTGATCAAACCCATAACAGTAGAACTTCAAATCTGAACTTAATCTAAGGATTGACACCAAAACAAGATCTTTCTGTAAATTCATTCAATATAAGGCAGGACTAGACAAAAAAAGCCTAAGGGAAGCCAGGTACATGGGTTGGACATTTTTCTGGGGAGAAATTGTTTATTTTCCTAGGTTCTATAGTACAGTGTGGTACAGCATTCTCCAGGAACCTGCACAACCTAGGTTTAATCCCTAGCACCGCATTTGGTCCCCTAACATTGGCACGAGTAATTCCTGTTTACAGAACCAGGAGTACAACAATAGAATAAGGAATAATAATTCAGGAATTCAAATATTCATTTAAGAAATATTTGTGTGGGAGCGGGAGGTGGCGCAGGAGGTAAGGTGCCTGCTGCCTTGCCTGCGCTAGCCTAGGACGGACCACGGTTCGATCCCCCGGTTCCCATATGGTCCCCCGTGCCTGCCAGGAGCGACTTCTGAGCGCATAGCCAGGAGTAACCCCTGAGCGTCACTGGGTGTGGCCCAAAAACCAAAAAAAAAAAAAGAAATATTTGTGTATATCTATTATATGGCAGGCAATCATGTGTTCTTGATAGATTTTACCATGTTAGTATCCTTATACTGCATATATACTAAGGGAAAGAGATAGAAAATAGTGTGATACATAAGAAAAGTATATATTGGGGCCGGAGAGATAGCATGGTGGTAAAGCGTTTGCCTTTCATGCAGAAGGACGGTGGTTTGAATCCTGGCATCCCATATGGTCCCCTGTGCTTGCCAGAGGCGATTTCTGAGCATAGAGCCAGGAGTAACCCCTGAGCGCTGCCGGGTGTGACCCAAAAACAAAAACCAAAAAAAAGTATATATGATATAAGAAAATGCTATAGAAAAAGAGGACTTGTGTTGGAGGGTGCACTCCAATTTTAAATAGGATATCCAAGACAAGTCTCTTTTAAAAGATAACACGAGGGAGATGGAGTGATAGTACAACACACGACAGACCTGGGTTCTGTCCCTGGCATCCCACATAGTCTCCTGTAATGACAAAGACCTTGAGCTGCAGTTAATTGCCATGTCCCTATCCTCACCATGATAGCTACTCGTGACCTTCAATGAGAATTAACCAGGTTGAACCTCTGCTTCTTCAAAACAATGGTGATGGTAATCAAGGGATGTTTTGAATAAAATGAACCAGATGACAAGTAAAAGCAAAAAAGAGCAGAACAGAGTGTCGCCTGGGAAGCCAGCTTAATAGCTAAGCACAGAAGCAATTTGTGACAAGCACCTTATGTACTTGTTCACCTGATGGCATTTTCTGATTCATTGTGCTTTAGAGATGAAACTGAAAAATAGAACCTAAAAGATCTATCTCTTCTCCTTCCTCCTCTCAATCCCGGGGCTTATTTGGGAGCAAATTCAAGACATGATATCACTATTTAATAAGTGCACCTTATTTTCCCTTCAGGAAGTATTTTTGTTAGCTGCAAATAATACATCCCAGCATTTTTGTTTGATGTAGTTCTTAAGTTTGATATTTGGAAAACTTTAAGTCTTTATTTTTTTTTCTAGATAGTCTAAAAGTGTCTTGAACAAGAATATGTAGAATGTTGCCTAAACACAGGGCTCTCTATGAGTAATCATGCTTCCTATGAGTTCTCTAATTTCTAGTCATTACCACTTGCATGGTATTCTATTTTTGGGGGTGGTGGGAACAACAGACAGTGCTCAGGCTTACCCCTGGTTCTATACTCAGTAATCACTCCTGATGAGGCTTTGAGTCCCATAGGTGATGCTAGAGATAGAACTGGGTCAATCCAGTAAATCAAGTCCTTACCTGCTATACTATGGCTCCAACCCTACCCATGTGTTTCTTGTACAAGGGAAGAAGTGACTAGAGAAGCACCAAGGAGTTTTTCATCCTTATAACTACATTACTTTTAAATTTTTTGGTATAGGTGGTTTCTTTCTAATTCCTGGCAGTAAAACTTTTAAAAATAGAAAATATAATTTTTGTGTTTCAGTATCTCACACACTGCAAGATACAGAACACATTAGGACACTAATTAGGACACCAGAGAGCCTATATATAATTTTCCTTTTTGTGATTCTAATAATTTATCACAATTTTCAATGACTGATGAAGGCACAGTTTATTAACATTTAAAGAATTTTAGTAAGTAAAAATACTTAATGCTTCTATTTAATACATAAAAATAAATATACACATACTTATATGTTAAATATATTAAAATGTAAGGTCAGAAGTTTAAAGTGTTTTAAAAGTTAAGATATTTCCTTGTTGGAGGAAGAATCTGTTTCTTCTTCATCAAAATTAATAGTGTAGTAATATCTCCATCAAAATTAGTGGTACCTCTCTTCCTCTCCACTCTCTAATACTGTATTTACATTACCTTATTACTTCTGTCTTGCCCTTTTATTCCTCCCATTTGTTCAACTCCATAAGATTATATTTGAACCACTCAGAAAATTCAGCATATATCCTTATCTCAAGAACATTTTCATTTGATCACAACTGCAAAATCCCATTTAATATAAAATATAAAATACTCCTAGTTCATGGATATTATTCAGGCTACCACATCAGTTCAACTTAGTGGTAGAAGAAAGACAAAAAGAAGGAGAAGCCCTGCCATGAAAGAGAAGAGAAGCTGTGAAGAAAAGTTTGAGATTTACAGTGGAAGAGTCTCAACAAGCACAAGTCTCTCTAGACAATTGACTTGCAGGGAGGTGTTTTTCTCTAGTTGATAGTTTGATGTATGGAAACTTCTAGTCTATAAACTGGTAAGGGCTTTAGAAGAGAAATGAATAAGTTGAAAATGTCATAGAGAAAAAAAATTGAATAACCATGAGATACAGAACTAAAATGCTGTTTATAATTGAGTTTCAGCTTTCTACCCCAAGTCTTCACATGGTGTTCATTTCCTGTCACCAAGTTTCCCTCCTGACCATCCCTACCAGCCTGTCTCTGTGATACTCTCTCTCTCCTCTCTCTCTCTGTCTGGCACAGAAAGCTCGTTGTTTGTACCTATGTGTGCATGATTGTGAGAATATATCTTTTTATGAATCATTTTTGCAATGCTTACTTATTATGAATATATGCATAAAATTAGATCCCAAGAACCCGAAAAAACTAATATCCAGAAATCACAATATATAATAAATAAGACACTGAGGTTGCCTTTGGTGCTTGCAGAATATTTTAGGTAACCTTAACGTACATACATGTAGTGTTTGAAGAGAGGGTGCCCAAATCTACCATGATGAACAGAGGAAATTATTTCAACCAACCAGAAATCCCTCACTTCTGGTTTCTGGGCATTTGTCTAGGGCTGACTGGGCCTAAAAATAACAAAGAATGGCAGAGGTCCCACACATTTTACAAGAATTTGTTTAATATGTGCATACATAGTCCTAGTGATTTGGACTTCAGGATGCATGACTTACTTGTGTTCTTAAGTCATGAAGAGATTTCATAAGGATGTATTAGTCTATAATAAATGCTATCTCCAATGGTAAAAATTTGATTTACCATATAAAAATTTATGTTTCATAACAAAAATATCTTTATTAATTTTTTTTTGGTTTTGGGGTCACACCCGGCAGTGCTCAGGGGTTACTCCTGGCTCCCTGCTCAGAAATAGCTCCTGGCAGGCACGGGGGACCATATGGGGCACCGGGATTCGAATCGATGACCTTTTGCATGAAAGGCAAACGCCTTACCTCCATGCTATCTCCCGGGCCCCAATTATTTTTAAATGTACTTCAAGAGGTAAGGATCTATGATTGGAGATAACCTATTTTAAGGTGAAATGTGTCAAGAGCAGAAAAGATAAATTCAATTAGTCAAAAATACTTGTTTCTCAACACTGCAGATTGTCCATAGCACTATATTGTCAACTCTGTTTATGAGCAGAGTTGAAAGTAGCTCCTGAGCACTGCCAGGTATAGCCAAAAAAAAAAAAAAAGTTTAACCTACTTAGTACCTAAAAAACTTCAAGAGAGTTTATAAACAGGTAACATGGGTAAGGAACTTGAGCCAATCCTAGTTCAAATCCACATACAGACCCAGCAGTCACAAATAATCTCTGAGTACAGAGCCAGGAGTAAGTGCTGAACACTTCTAGGTGTGACCTCAAAAGTCAAAGCATAAAGTACATTTTTGAAAATAAAAAAATAACTTAAATAACATAAACCATGCTCTTACATATGAAAAAAAACACTTCTATATTAACTAAAAAGATCTCAAAATTTAGTTGCTAAGAATTAAATTTGGTCTAGGAGAAAGGCATAGGTAATTTTACAAATCCTAGTCTCTGTGTACCTAAACTGGAGATATTAAAA
>PVKC010003546.1:0-38685 GCA_004027635.1 Crocidura indochinensis | reverse complement strand
GTCAGTGAATTTTAGAGCATCAGTGACCAAGCAGTTCATTGGGAAAATGGTAATTCTGGGTGATGGAGGCAGCAAATGTGCTTCTGCTGTGTGGAACGGTTTTAGCCATAATCTTTAGCAATGTCTTGGATAGCTGAGGATTCTGTTGTAATTTCTCTCCAATCATTTTTGATCCAACTTATTTGAGCTCTTTTTTTTTTTCTTGTGATCCTGCCAATGGTTTATCTACCTTGTTTGTTCTTGCAAAAAACAATAGCTCTGATTTCATTGATTCTTTGTATTGTTTTCTTGGTTCCTATATCATTGATTTCTGCGCTGGTTTTTATTATTTCTTTTCTTCTATTTGTGTTTGCATTCCTTTATTGTTGGTTTTTCAGATATTTAAGGTGTGCCTTAGGTTGCTAATTTTACTTTTGTCTTCTTTTCTTATGTAGCCCTGTATCACTCTGAATGTCTTCCTAAATACTGTTTTTGCTGTGACCCATAGATTTTGGTAAATTGTTTCCTCATTATCAGTGGTCTCAAGGAATCTCTTCTTCATTGATTCCTTTGTTGTTGTTGTTTATTTTTTATTGTTTTTTTTTTTGAAAGAGTGTGTTCTTGGCTACACCAAGACGTGCTCAGGGTTTACTTTTTGCTCTGCACTCAAAAATTGCTCCTGGCAGGTTCAGGGGGTCATATAGGATGCTGGGGATCAAACATGGGTTGGCTGAGTGCAAGACAAAAGCCCTACACGCTGGGGACAGAGCAATAGCACAGATGGAGGTGTTTGCCTTGCACATGGCTCATCTAGGACTGACCTCTGTTCTATCCCAGAGTCCCATATGGTCTGCCTAGATAGGAGTGATTTCTGAGCACATAGTAGTAGTAACCCCTGAGCATCACAGGATGTGACCCAAAAAGAAAAAAAAGCCCTACTCACTGTGCTATCACTCTAGTCTCCTTTGATTCTTCTTTGATCCAGCTGTTATCAACATGCATGTTATTCTATCTCCAGGTATTAGAGTTTCTTCACATCATCTTTATAATCACAAATAAAAATTTGTGAGCAAAAGCCTTACATATTTTGCTGATGCAACAAAACATTTGATGCATATATATTAATTATAGTTAAATCAGTACCTTTTGGTCTATCACTCCCCTTATCCATAAGTATTGCCTCTAATTACTTTCTTGAAGTTGAATACAATTTGCTCTGATATGGCTGTCCCGGCTTTTCTTATTTAAGTGACTTATGTAATTGTTTCCCATCCTTTTACTCTGAGACTGTGTCTATTCTGAGGTTTTAGATGTGTTTCCTGTAAGCAGCAAATAGATAGGCTTTGTTTCCTAATCCAACCCTTTAAACTGTGACTTCTCTGATGAGACAATTCAGACCATTGACTTTCAAGGAAACTATTGACAGAAAGGACTCTTGTGCCATATTATACAGGGTTGTTGCTGTTACAACTGGTTATATGATTTATATAAGTTTTAAGGTGAACCTAGGTAAAAGCCTAAACAAAGGTTTTCCCCAACCTCTTCTTTTGGTATGTAGAAGCCCACCTGGATTACAGGACCTTCCTAAACCCTGATGAATTTGGTTCATTATAACAAAGAGAGAGAGAGAGAGAGAGAGAGAGAGAGAGAGAGAGAGAGAGAGAGAGAGAGAGCAGTTATGGCTTGGAGGGGAACATAGGCAGCATGGGACAGAGAGAGAACTTGACCATGAAGAAAAAAATCAGGCTGATGATAAATCTGATCCTAACTTCTTGGTGTATTAGTTCTCTGCTGCTACCCTGCTTCAATAGGCTCATCACCTAAGGAATTAGAAACACGGAGCATGGGGTGTGGATATTTTTAATTTACAATATGTAATCTTTCAGTAGTTTATTTAGAGTAGTTTGGTTATTACTAATGTCACAAGTTCTTTTTTGCCCGAGAATGATTTTTGGCCCTCCCTCCAATATAAATGAGAGGTTTGCTGTGATGTGAACTTTAGGTTAAAAATATTTTTATTCAACGATTTGAATATATCATTTCACCTTTTGCTTGCTTGGACCATTTTATATGGGAAATATGGTGTAATTTTTATGTGCTTTACATAATTCTTAAGGTAATTCCTCTCCCTTGCTGTTTTAAGAAGTCCATCTTTCTTTTTGGTTTTTGCCATTTTGATTACTATATGTCTTGATGTTGTTTGTTTAACTCTATTTTGTGTAGGTTTGTTTATTCATTCTTTGACCCTTTAATTTGTAAAGCAGCCTCTTTCTAGAGAGTTATTATTATCAGCTATTATCTGTCTCACTACTTGTTCTTCCCCTTTCTCTCCCCACCTTATGATAATCCTATAATTCTAAGATTATTTCTCTTTTCCTTGTTAATTAAGTACCTTGAATTGTCTTCTATCCTTTTGTTTATCTTTTCCTTTATCTCTTTTTTTAATCATTGCTGGTTGACAATTTGTCTTCAAGTTTGTCTATAAGCACCCTTTTGGTGTAACTCCAGTATAATTCTGCTACTATAATTTGCTAAGTGTTCTTTTGTTCCTTCAATTTGATTTGTATGAATTTTCTCCTCTTCTGAAACAGTTCTTCTTTGACTTGGTTGAATTACTCAACTACTGATTTCTTAATTTTGCTGGCTAGTGCCTCCTTGTCTTCTGTTGCTAAAGCATTAAGTGTTGATTTTAGGTCCTCAGCTACCAGATTCAGGTATTTTGATGGTCTTGGGCATTTGCCTATGTTTCTCTTCCTATTAGCACTTGCAGTTGACCTCCATAGTTTCTCTATTGTTCTTTGTACCTTGTGGGTTGGAATGGTGGAATTTCAGGTTACACCATTACTTAAGAAAATAACTTTTTTGAATTGCTTATACAAGATGTGCTACTAATACATATGCCTTACAGGTTATTTTCCCTGGTTATCGGAGTATGATAAAAAAAATTGCAAGCTAATTATTTGTTTTGGGTGGTGGAATTTTGTAGTTGTCTATTCTCTGAGATAAGTGTTGGAAAGAAGTGCTGTTTGAAAATAGCAGATATAAAATGGAAGGCCTTCCTGTGGACTCATTTGTATTCACTCAGATTGGGAATGAGATGCCAAAGGTAAGGGGACAAGGGAGGGATGGGGAAGGAGAGTGGTGCGTCTTATAGGGAGCCTAAGGAACTAGATTCAGCTCCATATTACACATAATCTAGGTTCATCTCCCTCATATTGTCATAAAAACAATTTTAATACTTAATATGTGTTGTAGCTAGATGTTTATATTACAATAAAATGACCAAAATTTCAGTTTGGAAAACAATTTATTTTGAGTATAATCAATAAACCAGTATTTGTTGAACATACATTGGTTTCTTAACACTGAACAAACTTATTTTCAGCTGTGGGCTTAAACATTTTGAAGAGATGTACGATATGAAGCCTGATTTTTAGAACCTAGGGGGGAAAATCTAGATTTCTATTTGTAACTCAATATAAATTAATTTTAATCTATTTTCTTTGTCTGTCTCTCTGTCTCTCTTTGTCTCGCTCTGTCTCTTTCTGTCTCTCTCTCTGTCTCTCTCTCTCTTTCTCTCTGTCATCACACCCAGAAATGCTCAGGGATTACTCTTGCACTGCCTTCATGAATTACTCCTGGGGGTAGTTAAGATATCATGTGGGATATCAAGAATCAAACATGGGTCTCTCTCACATGTAAGGCAAGTGCTCTACCCTCTGTATTATATTTTCAGTCACAGCCTCTCAACTTTTAAAACTATTTTTTAAAACAGTAACCATTCTAAAGTAATAGAAAACAAAAAAGAGAACACCAAAAGATTTAGGATGTGTTCTGAACCATTAATAAATATTATTATCTGAAATGTGATTAAAACTTAGTGTATGGGGCCCAGGAAATAGCATGGAGGTAAGGCGTTTGCCTTTCATGCAAAAGGTCATCAGTTCGATCCTGGTGCCCCATATGGTCCCCTGTGCCTGCCAGGAGCAATTTCTGAGCATGGAGCCAGGAGTACACCCTGAACACTGCCGGGTGTGACCCAAAAACCACACACACACAAAAAAAACTTAGTGTAGGAAGTGTCTGTATTTACTGATGTGGTAGTTGTTACATTGCCATTTCTACCACAAAGTACTATTTTATCCTTGAAAACAACTCTCTTCATTAGTAAAGGTGTAAGTCAGCTCCTTGGTTTTGGTTACGCAACTCTGCTAAAAGCAGAATCACAGTGCCTGCTTTTCTTTTCCCTGAAAGGAGGTGAAAATCTGACAGTTCAAAATGAAGTAAAAACCCAAGATAAAACAGCACCATTTTGTGCCCACTCAATCTTCTTTCCAGGGTCATACATGTGTAAGTAGCTGTTTGTTTATAGTTGAGACCTTCTGTGGGTAAATCTGGCAAGATATCAAAGACATTTAGCATAGATATTTCATTTTTTTCATGTGTCTATTTTTTCCTCCTGTTGATGAACAAATATAACACATGCAGATGATTTTTAGGAATTTATTTTAAATCATAAGTGTTTCTTTTTTTTTCTTTTTTCTGAATATTCACAGCAGAAGGAAGACAAGTATTTATTTACCACTTCTCTTATATCATCATCTTGAATGGTTGGTGGAACTAAGCATAAAATAGCAAATATTTTACTACATTAATAGTTTTATGTAGATGCATCTATGAATTCATAATGTGTTTTACATATATTTATGAGTCATGTATCAATGATTTTTGTAACCTTTAGCATAGTAATAAAGAATATGGACTTTATTTCATTAAGCCTTATTTGATAAAAATAATTTACCTCATGGTACATAAATTGTCTTTGCTTAAATCATTAAAGATTATATAGTCTAGGCTGGGGATGGAGAGATAGTACAGCAGTAGTTCGTTTGCCCCAGATGGACCAGGGTTCAATTCTGGCAACCTATATGGTCACCCAAGTCAGGAACAATTTCTCAGAGCAGAAGTAAACCCTGAGCACCACTGGGTGTGGCCCCCCAAAACAACTTCCCCCCAAAAGATTAAATTGTCTACTTAGCTGATCAATTAAATCTAATAAAGTAATTTTATTACAGATATTATGAAGGTTAAATGATATAAATCATATAAAAGACCACACATGTTGCTTCAAATATTTTGAGTATTAATATGATTAAATGATTATTTCTATTTAATAATGATAAACATACTTAGAATAATAAATAATGAGTAGAGATAGAGATAATTTATGCCTTTGAGTTAATGGGACTAGGAATGTAGTTTAAGGAGTAAGAACTTCCTTTCATATGTGAGACCCTGATTCAATTCCCAGCACTGAACTAAGTAAACCTAAATTATTAATACATATTGTAGTTTAATGTCTTCATTTTATTCACTATCAATGACTCATGATTTTGGCTTATTATAGACAAAAACATTTTTTTTAATTTTTCAGCTTTTTATTTCTCATATTTCCACATCGGTAATAGAAACATATTCGTTTTTCCTAGCCAAGATAGAAATGTATTCCTACACACACTTTTGGTTCACTAGCAAAGTACCTAAAACTTATGTTTACTGAATCACTAAACCATTGAATTTACGTCTAGTAATCGAATTCAGTAGTATGAGAGTGTGTGTGAGTTTGTGTGTGTTCATGTTTACTTTTAAATGCTCTTTGTAGCCAATCTGAGATCAGTTTCCCTTAAGCAGTGAAACACACAACTCAACCACTTCATTTTTCAAATAATTGGACATTTTGTACTTGGTCCTAAATTGTTCCAGAATGAGAGAATGAGGTAACAGGTAATTAGGAAGAGTTGCTGTTCTCAAGATTGAAATTTTTTCCTATTAGCTCATCTAGAGGAACCCAAAGAAATCCAATTATTTTTACCCTTGTGATCACGAAAGATTATTTCCCAAATAAAGTTTAAGCTGTGGTAGGTTTTCCCAAATACAATCCCCTTTATAATTTTATCAGTTACTTTCCAAAGTTGTATTCAATCAATGTTTTTTATTCTTATCTGAAGAGTATGTCATCTTGATACAAGTATTTAAATCAATTTTTTTTGTTTTTTGGGCCACACCCATTTGATGCTCAGGGGTTACTCCTGGCTAAGTGCTCAGAAATCGCCCCTGGCTTGGGGGGACCATATGGGACTCTGGGATATCGAACCGCGGTCCTTCCTTGGCTAGCGCTTGCAAGGCAGACAGCTTACCTCTAGTGCCACCTCTGGCCCCAAATAAATTTTTATAATTTAAATATTTTAATTTTATTAGTTCTTTGGAAGGTGGGATATTTAGACCATAACTGCTAATATCAGGCATTATTCCTGCCTTTGTGCTCAGGGATTACGTCTGACAGTGCTCAGGGATCAATATGTGGTGCTAGAGAAGATAACAAACTAGTGTTGGCCACATGCAAAGCAATGATTTTATGCCTGTACTATCCATCTAGCCCCAGGTCATTATTCTTACACAACATTCTAAAATCGATTGATTGTGTGTGTGTGTGTGTGTGTGTGTGTGTGTGTGTGTGTGTGTGTGTTAAATCCGGCAGCGTTCAGGGGCTACTCCTGGCTATCCACTCAGAAATTGCTCCTGACAGATTCCGGGGACCATATGGGATGCCAGGATTCGAACCACTGTCCTTCTGCATGCAAGGCAAATGCCCTACCTCCATACTATTTCTCGGGCCCCTAAAACCAACTTTTTATTTAAAGTTTTTTGTTCTATTATCATATTTTTGTACTTTATGTTAAATAATATATATTGTACTATTATTTTCAGCAATAATAAGTGATCATAACAAGATTTATTTTGTTATAAGAAAGAAAAAAAGAAAAACAAAAATGATAATTATATCATTAGTAAGTATTAATCATTATTAATATTATTTTCTATATTTAACAAAATTATTTCTAAAAATACTAAAAGCATCTTTGAAAAAAATGTCCATTACATAAGGCTTTTATACAATGCAGCTATCTCATTTTCAGCAGCGATCCTTCAAATACAGAACATCTTTTGCAAATGTTTCTAATAGTCAGGATGTGGAAAAGACCCGAATATCCAGCAACAGATGAATGGATAAAGTTTGCTATTTGTATATAATGGGATTTACATTCACAAGAAAGAGAGAAATCATTCAGTTCACAGCAGGTTGAATGACATTGAGGGTATCATATTGAGCAAGATATGTCAGAGATAGAATGATAAATACTGGATAATCTGAGTGTCAAATCTTTGAATATAAAGAAGAACCAAACACCCCTAACTCTAAACACCACCATCAGAAAGCCCAGAAGCTACTGTCCACACCTACAGGTCCCACCCTAGAGTAGGGTCCAATCACTGATCAGGGTAGGATCAGGGTGGGTCCAGAAATGTTTATACATAAAAATTCCAAATCATGATAAGATTAGAAATGTTTACATATGCAACACTACCATCTTTAAAGCAGAAAAAAATGCCTCCACTAGGATTCAAAAAAAAAATAATTGTTACTGAATCTTCCCAAGTAATCTGGTCTGTGCTGAGATCTCTGGCACCTTCTCAGAATGAGTCAGGAAGATTACCCTTTCTGCTTGAAATTATAGCAATCTACCACCACACCTGACACCCTCCAAAAGAAACAGCCCAGATCTGTGAAATAGTCATATAAAACTGCCAAGTCACTAAATGTGTCAGATATATAGATCCTGAAATATATGAATACAAGCATCCACATGATACTTCAAATTTTCATAGTATTGTCAGTCCAGTAATATATGAGAAATATATTGAGAAAGTTATATAAAGTCTGACAACCTCATGCAGAAGGCTCAATTAGCACCAACCACAGACCAATAAATACTTAGACACTGACTTTAGTGACACCATTGAGAAGTATAACGATTATTTCAAATTGATTCTTGATATCAATTTTGATAATTTCATTTACCTTCATAGTATAGCAAACAATATGACATAATTTTCTTTGTGCCTCTAAAGGGGTAGTCTAGGGTAGTTGGTAGAAAATTGGGAGCTTTGGTAAAGGGAATGTAACATTGGTGGTGGGATTAATGCTGGAATTCTTAATACTTGAAATGACTGTATTAAGAACAAAGTAGCAATTTGCGGCATTGTGATATAATTTTTAAATCAAGAGTTATTAATATCAATTGACAGTCAACATTGTGCACTGATTACAGACCTGAGAATACCATTTTGAAGGAGGGAATGATGTAGGGAGTGTGATGAGGTGAAGTGAGTGAAGAAACCCATGACCCATGATATAAGTAGAAAATCTAGTGTATAGTGATAATAATCAATATGGGAACTAAATCCATAACTGCCAATAAACTAGTAGGTGTGGTTGGAGCAGAGGTGGGGGAGGAAAACTATACCATTTGACACAAAGACAAGGGTGAAGGAGCTTAGCATTCATTGTAGGGTGTTTACCTTGCATGAGGCTGACCTGCTTTCTATGCCTGGCATTGTATAGTACCCCAAACCCTACCAGGAGTGTTCTGAGAATTGAGAGAGGAGTAAAACCTAAGAACCACTGAAGAATACAAGAGGAGGTTCATGGTTATTTTGGTAGTATGGTGAATTGCATCAACTATATTAATAATATAAGCTATTGTATCCTATGTACACTATAATAAAAAGAATATCCATTAGTAATTTATGAATAACAGATATAAAAGTTTAAATACTTTAAAGAGTTTTGGCCATATGAATATGGTCACAATCAAGTCAATATTGTGATAAAGGTAAAGTGTACATATACATATTTATTTGTTTTCTATCTATATAGCTAGGAACATGTCTTCTTTTACAAAGAGAAATCACAAACAAAATATAATTCATAAATTTCACTCAATATTATATCAAACCATAATGATCATTGTAAATATTTAAAGTTTATTTCAAACTCTATACAACCTGACAGTGAGAATTATACTATTATGTGTATTTCCTCTAATCTAGTCCCTGACAAATAGATGAGTATTTTTGAAGACATAAAAATGACTATATGAGCACTGCTTTATGGCATGCTTTCTGGGCTTGATTAATGTGTTTTATATACGTTAATATGGGTTTTGTTAACAGAATATAGAACATCAACAGATAGCATAAAATCAATGTTATTATATATCAATAATATGCTCTAGTGAGATATTAGCTCTTTCTATATAGAGGATAATCTTGCTCATTCAGTTTTGTGAACAGAATAAAATGTAAGATTGTGTGAAATGAAATTGTAATACTAAATGCAAAATATTTATCTCTACCTCATAAAACAAAGAAGTAGTTTACACTTGATTATTCATCCTAAAAGAACAAATCAGAATATGATATTTGTATTAAACTTAATGTGAACAATACATTTCTGTAAATTAAATTTAGCCTCGAATTGTCAAGACTGGATCAGGTAGGGAAAAATTGAATAAAGGAGAAGGAGAAAAGAAGAAAAATGAGAAGAAATAAAGAAACAGAATATCACTCAAAATTATAATTCTATGCAACTGAGACAGAAAAAAAAGAGAAGTGGGGGTTACCTCAATTACAATGGAAATATCTTATTCAGAGGTAAGGTGTTAAAGTTTAGATATTTAATAATCAAGATTAAAAGGTAAATGTGCAGTCTTCATGGAGGTGAAAACAATGTAAATTGGAAGGTGTGATTTAATATGAAGATGTAATATAAAGCTTCATAAATAACTTGATGCCATACATGAATCTAGAAAATGAATTTGTTCTATTTTATTCTACATGTTTACCATGTTTTTTGCCAATGAAAATTTTAGCCTTGTGAAATTAAGTAAGTTCTGAAGGTACAAATTTTGGAAATGGGATGGCATTGGCAACTAGTGAGAAACCAAAGATTTTGCTAAGAAGTCTGTGATAATAGGGTAGCATATTCTAGTTTGAAATAGCAGTACTTTAATATATAGGAAACCTGATTTAGAAACCCTGATTTAGAATTTAGAAACCTTAATTTAGGAATTGTACAATTATTTGATCAAATGTGTTGTTCTACCTTAAATAGTAATGAAAGAGAATGATGAGGAAATAAAATACCAAACGCTATTTTATAACTTAAAATTATTGAACATATTGGTTTTGGAAATAAAAAAAAATAAGTTGAGAGCAGCTATAAGTCCCATGATAAATTATATTTATTGTTCTTTGTTTTTCACATTATAATTAGTATCAGGCTGATCTCTGATTTTCTAAAAATGTGGGGCCAGAGATTTAGTTATGCTGAGGGGATGAGGATGATAGAAAAACAATATAAAGACAAACTTGTAACTAATGAAAATGCAGAGATTAAGAAGTGAGAAATAAAATATAGTGACTTCTTTTTAATGAACGAGGTTAATACTCCTAGTTTGATTAGCTTCATAGTTTAGTCCCTCTGGAAGTGAAAGCAAATGATTCCAATAAAGTGTTTTTGTTGTTTGGTTTTTTTTGTTTATTTGTTTGGTTTTGGTTTTGGGGTCACACCCGGTGATGCTCAGGGGTTACTCCTGGCTATGCGCTCAGAAATCACTCCTGACTTGGGGGGGCATATGGGACTCTGGGGGATGGAAACACAGTCTGTCCTAGATTAGTGCATGCAAGGTAGATGCCCTACCACCTGTGCCACTGCTCCAGCCCCTGCAATAAAGTTTTTAAGCAAAGCCAAAAATATTCGTCTGAGGAACAAACTAAAAAGAAAAATGATGTCAACAAAATTAGAATAGCTCAGGAACCTGAGCAATAACACAGTGGATAAAGACTTTGCCTTGCACGTGACTGACCAGGATTTCATCCTCTCATCCAATAAGGTCTTCTGAGCTTGCCAGAAGTGATTTCTCAGCTCAGAATCAGGAGTAATCCCTGAGAGATACAGATGTAGCTCAAAAAAAAAAAAAAAAAGACTACAAATTCTGTTTAAAACTGGGGAACTAGATCGATAGCACTGATCCGGTTTAGATCCCAGCATCTCATATGGTCCCCAGATGTGCCAGAAGATCAGAAGATGTGCTTTCTGAGCTCAGAGCCAGAAGAAAGTCCTTAGAGCCACCAGATATGGCCCCAAAACAAGAAAACAAACAAAAAAATACTTTTTCACAGATGAATTAGAAGACTATCATATACATGATAGTGCACACTAATTTATACAGAAAGTTTGACAAAAAAACCACTCACGGCCAGACTGAATTAAAAAAAAATAACAGGGGATTTAATATTTGTTCCCCAAGAGCATCATTTCCTTTTGATTTTTCATCTCACTGTTTAAAAAGTAATAAGTATATTTCACCCAGTTTTTCAGATATTTCAGTTCATCCAAAAATTAAGGTCAATCCTATAAATATATTTTCTCAAAAAGAAATGAAATAAAGGAGAGAGAAATTCATCATAGACACATTTGCTGAAAAAGTCTGACAGATGAACAAAACATGATTTTTTGAGAGGTTCTGTAATAGATAGTTCTTTTTCTCACTTATGTACTTATGTGAAAGTAGGAAAGATAGTAAAGTACAAGAAAAAAGAACCCTACCAACTTAAAAAGAATTACAAAATCTTAGCAGTTTTGATTATATTGACTTACAGTTAAGTTATCCAAATGCTCTTAAGTCTGCCTTTTTATTTCCATTCTTTTGACACCATAATACAATATTTCATTTATGAAAATCAGAATATAAATCAGATAGACAGTAAATTGATAAATTCTATATCTGAATTTTTCTCCTCATTAGTAAAAATAGTCATATTAAATGTTTTTAGCCATAAAACTTTATTAAACCATGGTTTTTATATTTTTAGGTTCAAAATAGTTATCTAAAAACTTAAAATTTTCACATATCTTCATATACTTGGTCAGCATTTTTATTTTTAAGGTATAATCAAATAAATATACCCACTTAATAGAAATTTTGTAAATAAATTAGAATTATTCTGACAATAAATGGAAGGTAATAAGAATACTAATAAATTATTATATTTAATAATTTCCTCTTAATCACTTGAATATTTTAAGTATTTATCTAAATTATTTTGGAAGATTATGTACAGTAAAATGATTTTTAGATACAATAAAGCTGAATCATTTCTGGGATATGTAAAATTTCATATTAAAGCATTTTATTAATAATGTCTCTGATCATTTACAGTTGTAGAAACTAACTAAAACCAAAATATATTTATTTATTTATTAAAATAATATATTTATTTAAGTACCAAAATTACAAACATGATTGTAGTTGGTTTCAGTCATAAAAAGAACACCCCCTTCACCAGTGCAACATTCCCACCATCATCATCTTCCTCTTCCTCCATCCCCTGCATGTATTTGAGACAGGCATTCTACTCTCACTCATTAACATTGTTATGATAGTTGTTCGTGTAGTTATTTCTCTAACTGCACTCACCCCTCTTTGTGTTGAGCCTCATATCATGAGCTGGTACTTCCTGACCTCATTTCTATTGTCTCCAGGCATTGTTACAATAATGTCTTATTTTTCTTAAAAACCATAGATGAGTGAGACTATTTATGTATATTTCTCTTTCTCTGACTTATTTCACTCAGCATAATAGTTTCCATGTAATCCATGTATAGGAAAATTTCATGGCTTCATCTTTTCTGGCAGCTGCATAATATCTTATTGCGTATATGTTCCACAGTTTATTTAGCCATTCATCTGTCGAAAGGTATCTTGATTGTTTCGAGAGACTGGCTATGGAAAATAGCACTGCAATGAATATAGGTTTGAGGAAGGCATTTTCGCATTGTGCTTTCAGTTCCTATGGTATATCCCTGGGAGTGGGATAGCTGGATCATATGGGAGCTCAATTTCCAGTTTTTTGAGCAATCACCATATTGTTTTTCATAAAAGGTGAACTAGATGAAATTCCCATCAGCAGTGAATGAGAGTTCCTTTCTCCCACATCCACGTCAGCACTGATTGTTCTTGTTCTTTGTGATGTGTGCCAGTCTCTGTGGTGTTAGAAGGTATCTCATTGTTGTAAAACCAAAATTGAAAAGTTGCTAGATTCTATCATTAACAGAGTTTATTCCTTTTTACTTGTTCCACTAAATTGCTATCCAAAATTTACTAAGGCTGTGTTCCCTAAACTATATGATTGTCAAAGATTTATTGTTCTGATATTCATGCTATGCTATTTTTACATAATTCTTTTGAGAAGTTTCCTAGGGAGGACAATTTATAAGGAGGATATACTAATTCCATATGATATAGACTTTAGACTTAAAAAGGGTTATAAAAAACAGATATGGGGGCCAGAGAGATAGCATGGAGATAGGGTGTTTGGCTTGCATGAAGAAGGACGGTGGTTCTAATCCTGGCACAAAAAATAATTAAAAAAAAAGACAGAGATGAGCTTTTCTGACTAATCAAGGATGTGTACACCTAGAAGAAATAACACATATATGTACCCAGTAAAGGGCCAGAAAAATACTTAAAAGAACTGCTTATAAACATAAAGAAAGATATCAATAGCAACACAATTCTAGTGGGAGACTCCAGCACTGCCTTTTTATGCCTTGATAGGTCAAACAGTCTAAAACTTAACAAAGATATATTGACTCTGAAGAAAGAAATAAAAGAGTGGCTTAGTATATATATAGAGAGAGCTTTTTATGCCCCAGTAAACTGGATAAACATTGTTTTCTAATCCACATGGGACATTCTCCAAGATAGACCACATGCTGGCCTATAAAACATACCTCCACAAAATCAAGAGTATAAAATTGTTTCTCAGACCATAGGCACTGAAAATAGAGGTGAATTACAAACAGACATAGAGACATTACTTTAAAACTGGGAAATTAAAGAGCTCAATACTGAATGACCAGTGATTCAGACATTGAATCAAAGAGGAACTCAAGAGATTTTTGGAAACAGATGAAAATGAAGACACAAATTATCAAAATCTGTGAGACACAGCAAAAGTAGTAGTAAGAGGAACATTTATACCTTTACAAGCACTCATCAGAAAGGAAGAAAAAAACTACATGAATAACTTAATGGCATAGCTTGAGAATTTAGAAAAATAGCAACAAAATGAGCTGAATGTAGGCAGGTGAAAAGAAATAATAAAACTTAGAGCAGAAATTATCAAAAAACAAGACACCAAAAAATCCAACAATCAAGAGGTTTTTCTTTAAGAAATAAGCAAGATAGATAAATCTTTACCAAAACTCACAAAGAAAAGGAGAAAGAAACTTAACAGAATAAGAAATGCAAAAGGAATGACATACAGATATTACAGAAATTCAAAGGGTAATTAGAGATTACTTTAGAACCTCTATTTCACAAAACAAGAGAAACTGAAAGAATTGGATTAATTTATGGATCTTATGACCTTCCAGGGTTGAACCAAAATGATCTGGAATATCTGAGCAGACCTATCACTATCAAAGAAATTAAAAGTTAATCAAAAAGCTTCCAAAAACAAAAACCCAGGCCCAGATGGATTTCCTACTAAATTCTTTCAAGCCCATCTTCTTTAAACTTGAGTGTTTCCAGGAAATTGGAGAAACAGAAACTCTCTCAAACAGCTTCTATGGGGGCCCGAGAGATAATCGCACAGCGGTGTTTGCCTTGCAAGCAGTCGGTCCAGAACCAAAGGTGGTGGTTCGAATCCTGGTGCCCCATATGGTCCCCTGTGCCTGCCAGGAGCTATTTCTGAGCAGACAGCCAGGAGTAACCCCTGAGCACCACCAGGTATGGTCCAAAAAAAACAAAAACAAACAAAATAAACCCCAAAAAAACAGCTTCTATGAAGCTAACATCAACCTGATATTAAAACAGATAAAGACACTACAAGAGAGAGAGAAAGAGAGAGAGAGAGAATTATAGGTCCATATCTTTTATTAGCATGGATGAGAATGTCCATAACAAGATACTAGAAAACAAAATCCAGCAACTTATGAATCATATGCATCATGAACAAGTAGTATTCTTTTCAGGGCAGCAAGGATGATTTTATATATACATAAGTCAATCAATATAGTACTTCATATAAGTAAAAGGAAAAGAATCATATCAATAGATGCTGCTAAAGCATTTGACAAGTTCCAAAGCCATTCATGATAAAAAGTCTCAACAAGATAGGAATTGAAGAAACTTTTCTCAATTTTTTTCAGTCATTTATCACAAACTCATTGCAAGTATTATACTCAATGGGGACCAATAAAAGCCTTTACAATGAGATCTGGCACAGGGCATAGTATGAGAAGTATTTGTCATAGTAATAAGAAAAGGAAAAGACATCCACGATATCCATATAAAAAAGGAAGAATTGAAGCTCCCTTGTTTTCAGATGACAGAATACTGTATCTAAAAGCTCCTAAGGACTCCACCAAGAAACTTCTATAAACAATGTGCTTGTATAGTAAAGTCTCTTGTTCTCTTTAGGCTACAAAATTAATACACAAAAATCATCTTTCCCAAATTCAAACTGTATTATGAAACAGTAGTCATTAAAACAGCATAGTGTTGGATTAAAGACAGACCCTCAGATCAATGGGATAGACTTCAATATTCAGAGATGAATCCACAGATTATGAATAATTAATTTTTATAAAGAAGCAAGAAATAAAAAGTGGAGTAAGAAAAGCCTCTTCAACAAAGGGTGCTGGAAAATTTGGTCAACTACATGCAAAAAAAATGAACATATATCTCTCCTTAACACCATGTGCAAAAGACAAAACAAATGCATTAAAGGCCTTGATATCAGATCTGAAATCCTAAGGTACATTGAGGAAAATATAAGCAGAACACTCGATGAAGTTGAAGCTGAAGACTTCTTCAAATGCTCAGAGACAACACATATGACAACTGGCTCATGATACGAAGCTCACCACCTAGAGTGGAATATTTAGTTAGAGAGATTACTACACTACATATAATGACAATGTCAATGAGTGAGAGAAGTAAAATGCCTGTCTCAAATGCAGGCAGGGGGTGAGGAAAAAATGAGATGGGGGCATTGGTGTGGCAATGTCGCACTGGTGAAGGGGGATGTTCTTTATATGACTGAAACCCAACTACAATCATGAATGTAATCATGGTGCTTAAGTAAAGAAAAAAATTAAAACAATGAATGAAACACCACTATCCAAACAAGTGGAATCAATGATAAGCAAATGGGGCTACCTTAAGAGAAGTTTGTGAATCTTCTGCACTTCAAAAGAAATGACACAAATTTCACCCACAGAATGGGAGAAACTATTCACTCAATACCCATAAAATAAAGGCCTAATATCTAAGACATTTAAGGTATGAGTATGAATTTAACTTTACAGGAAAAAAATTTAACTCTATCAAAAAATGGAGAAAAGAAAATAATAGGTATTTCCTCAAGAAGAAATACAGATGGCCAAAAGGCACATGAATAAATGCTCTACATCACTAACCAAAAGGGAGGTGCAAATCAAAAATCAATGTAATATCGCATACCATAGAAACTGGCACAAATCACAAATCAAGTACAACTAGCACTGGCAAGTGCAGATAAAGGGACACTCATTCATGTAGGTGGGAATGCAGACTGATCCAGCCTTTTTTTGAAATATATATATATATATCTTATAGGAGCTCAATTTCTAGCTTTTTGAGGAATGTATATATATATATACATATACATATACATTCCTCAAAAAGCTAGAAATTGAGCTCCTATAAGATCCAGTAATACCACTCCTAAGGAGACACTCTAGGAACACAAAAACACAATACCAAAATACCCTCTGCATGCCTATGATCATTGCAGCTCTATTTACAATAGCCAAAATCTGGAAAAAACTCAGAGGCCCAACAATGAGTGGCTAAAAAAAATGGTGGTATATCCACATAATGGAATATTCACAGCAAGCTAGTAGGAAAATTGAAGTCATGAAATTTGTTATTCATGGACAGACATGAAGATTATTCTTCCGATGGAAATGAGTCAGAGGGAAAGGGATAGACAGAATAATCTCACTCCTTTGTGGAATCTAAGAAAAACAAGAGATAGTATTGTAATAATATCATAGACAATAGAGATAAGGGTCAGGAAATCCAGTCCAGGATAAGAAGCCTGCAATAAGAGCAGTGAGTGCAAATAAAGAAAGGTCTAGTATATCAATGATATTTGGAACCAATCACTCTGACTAGAACTCAGTGCTGAAAGGAGAGAAAGTGACTGCAAGTCACCCCTCCATTAACAATAGGGCAAACTACAGTGATAATGAGAGAGACGAAAGGAAGGTGGGAGGTGGAAGGGAGAGAGAGAAACAAATTGCCTGTCCTAGAGACAGTCAGGGTGGTAGTTGGGAGAGTGGGAAGGAAATGGTGGGAGGAGTGCACTGGGAAAGGATGGTGTATGGATAAGTGAAGCCCAACAATGAAAATTTTGTAATCATGATGCTTAAATTAAAAAAAATAATAAAATGTTTCCTAATAAGGAATCTGTTTTACTAATGTTATATTTATAGTGTTTCTTTTAAATATTATTGTTTTGGTGATAATGAGTTGACCCTCCACCTTCTTTCTACTTCTTAACAAGAAACAATACATTAAAATATTTGAGGATCTGGATTCTCTTTCTAGCTATCAAAGACATATAAAAAGAATAAAACTTAAATGAGCAGAAAAGAGCAGCTCTCAATAAAGAATGTCACAACTGTGAGACAGAGGACTCTGAATGTCCATTCTGCATTATCAATCTTATATTTCAAGCCAAAATAGAAATAGAGGGAGCCGGGAGGTGGCGCAGGAGGTAAGTTGCCTGCTGCCTTGCCTGCGCTAGCCTAGGACGGACCACGGTTCGATCCCCCGGTTCCCATATGGTCCCCGGTGCCTGCCAGGAGCGACTTCTGAGCGCATAGCCAGGAGTAACCCCTGAGCGTCACTGGGTGTGGCCCAAAAAACAAAACAAAAAAAAATAGAAATAGAGTCTACATTATGCTAATTCTATAAATTAAGTTCTGGCTTTTAAGTCTAATGGCAATGAGAGAATTCACTTTATCAATGGGTCTAGAGAAATAATAGAGCATGTGGGGCATTTGCCTTGCATGTTCAATATCCAGGTTCAATATTTGCAACTCAGTCCTCATACCCAGCCAGACATAATTCCGGGGTGATTCAGCAGAGCCAGGAGGAAGCCCTTAACACTAACAGTTGTGGCTCCCCAACAAATAAAAATAATTTTTATCATATTAAAAATAATTAGTGGTGAAAAGTCCCCTTGTTCTGCTGAAATCTTGGGCCTGCACATATAGATCCTCCATACAACATCCTCTGTGTCAATGGTCCAACTTCACCACCTCTCCAGTTTTTCTGCTGATACTTTCCTAGCCTCCAAACACTCTAATATACTAGCTTTGTGGGTGATATCTTCAAAGGACTTTGGAACATACAGGGCTACCTCTCTGAATGTCCCAGACTCCCATGTCTAAGAGTTAGAACTTTCTATCAGGTCTGCGCAAGTAGCCAAAGCCCTAGATTTAGGTAACACTCAAAAGAGAGACCCAACTAGCAGAAAAACTCATGTACATACTGGCCTTGAAGCTATTTGCATTGGGGTTTTTCAGAAGGGCACCTAGCTGAAACCATTGCTGTCACCATATGAGCTCTCAACTTAGAACTGCAGAGCCTCTAATTTGTGGACCAAGCAGCCACTTTGGGGGACCTGCATCACCATATAATTTTAATTATAATTTTCCAATAGTATCACAGAAAATACTAAATAATTTATTCCTACTTGCAAAAAGGGCAGGTTTCTGGGAATTTGGAAAACACTGGTGATCAGTTTGAAGAGAATTTTACATTTGTTGAGGAGTATTGAATGCTAGAAATAACTGAATTATGAACAATTCTGTAATCTAAAGTTTCTTAAAATAAAGAAATTTAACTAAGAGAGATATTTAATTTCAATTAGTATATAGTAAAATTAAGTAATTATAAAGAGAAATGTTATCAGATGTTCAAGATCAAAATATTGAGAGCAGGAGAGATTATGCAATTTTTACACAAATGAAATGTAATATTGCCCTCTTGGAACTAGTTGAATCTTGAGAAATATAAAAGTAAGTACAGCAAGTACCATCTTGAAACTGATATCCCTCATCCAATACAAATTGTTTGGCTAATAATAAAGAAATGCTGTTACAAAATTTCTTTCCCACTTTCTCTTGTATGTAAAGTATAAAATATCTAGAAAAGAGGTGTGGTATATGGTTCAGAAAACAAATGTATAGCCTTTCAGAACTACAAATTTGAGAGAAATATTATAGATTTATATAGGGTCGAGCTGAATAAGCTAGTTATTTTGGCATGCTATTAAAATAAAAAACTGAATCACTGAATCCCTGGGAATGGTAAATTTGAATTCTGATTTAGTAAAATTAAAATGTCAACAACAATAAAAACAACTAGGGTTGTTGACTTAAATTATTTAAATCATTAAATCATTTGAATCTTAATCTGTAGGTGAAGTTAAAAGATTATATGTTTTACATAATCTCTGGAGATATTTGCATGAACAACATTTCATTTAAATGCTAAATAATAGCAACAAGGCCAATATTAGTGCAAAATTAATTTAATCATTAATTAGCTTAATATCAAGATTGAGAAATAACACCATTTATTTATCACTATCAAGTATGGTCCAGTCCAAGGGAATCCATAGCACTCCATTTTCCAGATCATCATTACATAGATTTCTAATGAGTCGTCTTCATTACAATCTAAGAAAAATACAATAGTAAAAATATTTGTTATTTTATATTCTTCACATCCTTAAGTAACATTTCTGTATTCCCTATAACACCAAGGACTAAATATTGCTGCTTAAAATAGTGCTTACCCAAGAATCAAACTTGCTCTGGGGATGCCCTAAAGTCACTATTTCATCAACTTGCTCCAGGGTAGGTTCATATGAAATCCTGAGGACCAGGAAACAGCAACAACTGCTTTTAGGGCATATTTCCCTGCCTCGCTACCTAATGGTGAGATGAAACCAGGAGACACTTCATAACACCCTAGCTTCAACATAGGATCTATGCAAAAAACAAAATCTCTAATTACAGAAAACTGACTGTGACAACCACAATTGAGGAGAAATTTTACCAAGATCATGAAGAAAGACCCTGGGATTCTACAATTAGTGTGCTCAGAGCCTGTCGTCAGTTTTTTGACAGTATGCTTTATGGGTTTAGGCACTCTGTTTTGTTTAGGCCAAGGGTATTTCTTTTCTAATTTCTTCCATATTTGCTGTGCCTATGCAAAACAAATATACTGCCACCACCACCCTTCATTTTTTTATTTTTTTATTTTTGTATCCTAGATAGGGCTCCCACCTTTTTTCATAGCATATTGGTACATGAAGTGCTTTGTGCTACCTCATTTCTGCATCTTTCTAAAAATTGAGAAAAGGAAAAATTAAGTGGGTGGGGACCTGGTGGGCCAAGTGATTTCAGGTGCATTGGTGAAAATAAAAAGTCATAACAAAATACCAAAGCCAAAGTCAATTACAGTAGACTTAAGAGACCAAATCTATAACAGTCTAAACTTAAAATGAACCTATTACATTGGTAGGCCAGTGGGCTAAGGGTGGAGGTATGGAATTCATGTTGGAAACTTTGGTGGAGGGAAGTCAATAGAGGTGGATGGAATGTCCCCAATTCACTGTCAATTTATGCCTGAAATACAACTATGAAGGACTTGTAATTCACAATGATCCCCCAAATTAAATAAAATAGTGATTAATTGTATACACTACTTTGAGGAAGGAGCTTGCCTTGCATGTATTTAACCCAGGTTAGATCTTGGGCACCACATGTGGTATTTTGAATACAAATTGGAATGACCCTGAGCACAGACCTGGAAATAAGTCCTGAGCATCATTGTGTGGCCCAAATATAAAAATTAGAAAATTAAAATTAAAATTTTGTTTGCAAACATTTAATTTAATGTTGTGAAAAGTAGTGTACATAAAGCTACACTTTGGCTTCTTTTAAATAAATGTTAGTTTTGTTAACTTCTGTCATAAGAATTTTGAGATTGCTCTAGCTCTGTTAAAAGAATTATGAAGTTTAAATTTTAAGTTTGCTTTTGAACTCCACTAAGAGATATTTTCTGGGTAATATTTAAATATATTCTTCCTAACATTCATCTGAATGCTATTATAATTTCTAACTTGCCAGAGAAATTGTTGTATATTAACAGTTGTTTGGCCATAATGAGAAACCTTTTGTCTTCCAGGAAATAAAATCCAGGAAAGTATTTCTTAGAAAACATAATTAGATAATAATTTTATTTTTGAGAATTGTTTGTTAGAAGTTTATATCATTTGGGAGAAGTCTCCAAAAACAAAAAGAGATAGAGAAAAAGGCTGAGAAAGGAAATCTATGATCATTTAAATCTGGCACACTGTAGGAACAATTCAGTTTTCAATTCCACAATGCTAGAGATAGTGATATATTTTTCTGACAGTAAACTAGGAATTATGGGGGCCCGGGAGATAGCATGGAGGTAAGGCGTTTGCCTTTCATGCAAAAGGTCATCGGTTCGAATCCCGGTGCCCCATATGGTCCCCCGTGCCTGCCAGGAGCAATTTCTGAGCATGGAGCCAGGAGTAACCCCTGAGCACTGCCAGGTGTGACCCAAAAACAAAACAAAACAAAACAAAATCCTAGGAATTATGAATGCACATAGTATTTTATTGTGCCATAAGTTACTATTTGTACATCTATATGTTTTCTAACATATAAGTGAGTTTTAATCTCTGTTAACCTTTCTTCTCTATATCTTTGAAGCATTCTAAAATGTATTTGCTTATAAAATATTATTTTGATATTTTGCATATTTCCCAATTATTATATGTTCTTTATTCAATATAATTTAATGATAAATTTATGATCAAAGTAGTATGCAGATCAAAATGGCCCTTGTCCAGTAATAACAAAGTGGATCCATTGAAAGTTATGCTTGCTAATATTTTCTACTAATCCGCAGTTTTGTGCTCCTTTTGTTATGTTTGGAAAATATGAGCATTAGAAAACATGCCTATGTATTCAGCTGCCAAATGCCAATAGGAGCAGACTGCACAGCAAGAGAAGAACGTTTGTTTGACAATGTGTTATACACTATTGATAATGATTTTGAAATTCAAGTTGCTACTCTTGCCTTTTTGCTCAGTGATAGGAAATTTTAGAATTGCCTTTATTTTAATTAAAGAGCAATGGTTAGTGCTGTTGTTTATGTTCATCCCTACTGTCAGTGTGCGCGTAATTATAACATGTAAGGTTTTAGTATCCCAGATGCTTTTGAAAATTGTCCAGGGAAACAGATCTCTTAAGGTATTTACATCTATTCAGCAGATATTATTCACAGTGCCACATTTAAAAAATTAAATGAATTTTTTCAGACTCATCTATATCCTCTGTTCATAAGTACTGAACAAGTCAATTCATCATTATAGTCTATCATAGAGGTAGGATGAATCCCCAGACCTTCAAAAATGTTTCCTGAACAGCCTTCAATTAACATTATGCCTTAGAGAAAATGTGGAAAGAGTTGAGAAACTTGATTTTTACTCATATAAAATTCCTTTGGAGTTTACATCAGATTCAAAGATAAATTTTATCTTCATAGGTTTTTATAGTATAAATCAGATAATTGTACTTGGTTCATACTTAAAACCTATATTGAATATTATACCAAAATATATAAAAGGAGCTGAGATTATTAATTAGTTTATTGTATATTTGTGCTTGTGTGCATTCTTCGATCCTGAGCACAAAAGTAGAAAATGGAGCCTGGAGAGATAGCACAGTGGCGTTTGCCTTGCAAACATCCGATCCAGGACCAAAGGTGGTTGGTTCGAATCCAGGTGTCCCATATGGTCCCCCGTGTCTGCCAGGAGCTATTTCTGAGCAGACAGCAAGGAGTAACCCCTGAGCACAGTCGGGTGTGGCCTAAAAACCAAAAGAGAGAGAGAGAGAGAGAGAGAGAGAGAGAGAGAGAGAGAGAGAGAGAAAATGCAATCTGACTAGAGGAAAATGCCAGATTTCAGTCAGCACCAAAGGGAGAATGTCCATTTTACATGGTTCTCAATGAATCCTTCATACACACTGGCTAGAATACTGAAAATAATTCTAGGTTGTCAATTTAAATTTTGGAAAATTAATTCACATAGTCTATATTGATCTAGTCTAGTGAAATGTCACATGCATACGTAAAAGATTTCTAGTATCTCTTCATAAAAATGTGCAATGAGATTTATGGCATTAATAAGTTGACTTTAGTTTAGAATTACAACAAATCTAACAAAGACGCTACTGTTTCATTCTTTATTTCCCCTCTTAATCATCAAAAACAACTAAAAACATATGTAGGTCATAGATATGCTTTGCTGAAAATAATCTATATCCAGGAAATTTAAATTTTCAGTAGGAAAGTTTTTAAATTTTCAGTAGGAAAGTTTCCTAACCGCATAGCAATTCTTGTTAACATATTTAAACTCTACAGAGGTAGTTGTGATGATTCACACAGGAATACCTTTAAGTTTCCACTTGCTTTATACTGTACACACAAAAAAAAATGTCTTGAGTGCAAATGCTTTTCTCTGTCTCTAACTCAGACTCCATTTTTGTGAAAATGGCATTCATGAATCCTGGAACATCTGGTTAGATTAAAAGTCAATAAAATAATCAAACCTAAAAACCTAAGGGAATCTGATAGAAGAATAGTTAGTAAAAATGAACTTAATATTAAAGAAGTAATAATTTTTATAAATCTAATGGAAGTCAATCCTAATAATGATAGAGTAGAAATGAGTATTCATTGATCTTAATGTTTGACTACTGCTATCCATTAACTCTCTTCAGGAAATTCTGGTTGTTAAACAAAAAACTTCACCCTAAGTGAAGTGTGGACTGATTTTCAGTTTCGGGCAGCTAAAAGTATTCTTCTGAAACAGTTCCTACTATTCTTTTTTCTTTTAGCATTTTTTTTTATTTAAACACCTTTATTACAAATATGATTGTAGTTGGGTTTCAGTCCTGTAAAGAACAAACTCCCCCTTCTTCACTGGTGGAACATTCCCACCACCAATGTCCCAAATCTCCCTCCTCCCCACCTCACCCCTGCCTGTAATTCTAGACAGGCTTTCCACTTTCCTCATTCATTTACATTGTTATGATAGTTCTCGGTGTAGTTATTTCTCTAACTACACTCACCACTATTTTTGTGAGCTTCATGTAGTGAGTTGGACCTTCTATTATCTATGTCACTAATATTAAGACTTTAGTGTTCTTCAGAATCACATAAAGGTTTTACAGGACTTGTACTATAGGGTCCAGACTAGGTCTGTTGTAGTAACTACAGTTTGTTTTTCTAACAGATTCTCTGGTGATGCTGTTGCTGATAATCTAAACTCTCCATTGAGAACCACTGCTCAGAGGAATATTTTTTCTAAACTATGAATCTTAATATGACTATTATCATCTTGAAATATGATAGTACCATCCCAAAATCTCTTGAAACATTAGAAGTTTCCTTGCAATCATGTCTCAGTTTTTCCTCATTTTTATTTCATATTTTTACATATTTGCCCTAAGTACTGACATTATAATTGTCCATAGATCCTTGGAAACATTCAATTCTTTGTAGCTGTCAACACTTTCCATTATTTGTGTAGAATATTCTTTATGTAGTATTCCTGACACTTGCAGTTAGTCCTTTAAAACAGTCTTCACCTGACTATTACTGAGTTAAATAACCTATGTCATGAAACTATTTATATTTCATTTACTTTTAGTCTTATTCAGCATAGGTGTAGAAACATGGAAAGTACTTAGCACAATAACATACTGAGTTACAGGATGTATATTAAAACATCAACTATGTCATATTTATGAGACAGTTCTTTTTATGCCTCAGGGCTGAAATAGAATCTCCCTTTATCTGCATAGATGTATTTATTGTTTATGATATATATAATATAATAATTTATCATGATCAACTTTATACAACTTTAAAAGTAACTTTGATGGGTGACCTTTGAACATAGTCCTCTGGAAGGGAAGAAGTATTTTGCCTCTTCTCTTTTTTTATGTAACAGAAATTGAAACCAGAAAATTCTCAAAGAACAGATGCCCTTGCAATTGAAAAGCATTCCCTCTAATAATGCTTGGCATAATTTTTGTTAGGTTTGTATCTCTGGTATAATTACATGATGATTTTAATGGAAATTATAAAGAAGTATTTTACAAAGGAACAGAATATTTTATGTGTAGTTATATGTAAATTTGCTCTTATAAATATGCAAGCTTTCTTTCTCAGATCAGTATTTGCTTAAGGATCACTCTGATAAATGCAAACAAGACTCATATTATTTATTAGAAGATTGCTGAGATATATAACAGTAATTGTCATACCTCTCTGTAGAATTCACTTTCAGAATCTACTGTTGTTCCATTTGACTGATAATACAAGGTAAAAATTGCCACGTTTATAAATTCTGTTGAGATATTTAAATATCTAGGTTTTTATTTTTTTGTTGCATAAATCATTTCTTATGTGCATGTTGTTATTTACCAAGAAAATCTGGTTTTCAAATGAGGCAAGAGCTCTAGTTGTGCAGTATGATTTCTGAGAATATCATAGACAGTAATGCTAATTCAATAATAGATCAAAGAAGTTTGGTGCATGGAACTTGATAGTATATAATACAATATATAATAGGAGGAATGTTTTATATACACACAGTAGATGTCTTTTCTTATAATAATTTGCAGGCATAAAAAATTAGTGTCCATTTCACAAAAAATATGCAAAATTTAAATTCTGTTTCATAACATAAGTAACAGCACCCACCACTATATAAAACATTTAAAATATAGGTTTTATCGCTGTCGAATTCATATAAAAGTCTTTATTAGCACTGTTCAGATACCATAGGAGGCACATAAATGCATTATGTCTAAAATGTGCAGAGAGATGCTAAATTATTTTTATTATTCTTTAGTAAAGAAGGCTTTTATTCTGTATATAACTAGAATAAATTGCTTACTTCCTAATTCTGTGAGCATCATAATGTTCATTTAAGAGATATTCTTGAGGCTAAAGACAAAATACAATAATAATAATAATAAAAATAATAATAATAATAATAATAATAATAAGGAAACTCGCCTTGCAGATGGTTATTCTGAATTAAGCACTAAGCACCACTGAATGTGAGTCAAAATAAGAGAGAGATGCACTTTATTTTCTTTTATTTAGACACCATAATTACAAAGTCGTTCATGATTATCAGTCTTACAATGTATAATATATACAACACTTTACCTATGAATGCGTCCCACAACCAATGACCAATTTCCCTCCCCTCTCTTCCTTGCCTGGCTCTGGAGAAGGCATTTTACTCCTCATTCTCTCTCTCTCTCTCTTCCTTTTTTTCTTTTTTCACACTGCAGTTTACATTATTGTTAATGAAAGTGTGTCTCACTGGTCACTTTATCTTGATTCAACAATCAGTTATTTTCCTGAGTGGTCAGTTCCAACTATCATTGTCATTGTGGTTGGTCCCTTCTCTGTCCTAATTGCACTGCTCCACTATTTGTGGCAAGCTTTCTACCATGGACTGACCCTTATGACCCTCTTATCTATTGACTCTGGATATTAGTCTCACACTTTTATTTCCGTTAACTTTTCTAATATTCCACAATGAGTGATATTATTTCATGTATATTCCTCCCTCTACTCATTTCATTCAGAATAATAATCCATGTTCATCCATGTAAAGTTTATGACTTCATTTTGTCTAACCACTGAAATACAACGTAGTCCACTGTGTAGAGGTACCACAGTTTCTTGAGCCATTCATCTGTTCTCAGACACTTGGCTTGTTTCCAGATTCTGGCTCTTATAAATAGTTCTGCAATGAACATAGAAATGCAGAAGGCTTTTCTATATTTTTTTTGGTTCCTAGGGTATATTCCTATGAGTTGTATTGTTGGAGCAAATGGAAACTCAATTTCAAGTTTTCAAAAGAATAAGCATTTTGTTTTCCCCAAAAGGCTGGACTAGTCAGCATTCCCACCAGACATTAATGAGTCCCATTCTCATTGCATCTGCACCAACACTAGTTATTCTTGTTCTTTATAATGTGTGCCAATCTCTGTGGTGTGAGATGATACCTTATTGGTTTTTTTTTTTTTGATTTGCATTTCCCTGAAGATTAGAGATGTGGTGCATTTTTTAATGTGCCTTTTGGTCATCTGTATTTCTTCTTGAGGAATTACATTTTTGGATAAGGGTAGATTATTTTATCTTGCTGACTTCTAGTGGTGCTTTATATGACTTAGATATTATCCCCTTATCAGATGGGCATTGGGTGAATAGCTTCTCCCATTCTGTGGTGGGTAGGTAGTCTTTGAAATCTAATCACCATTATCTTTAAGGTGAAATACACTAGTTCCTCAGTTTAATGAAGTCCTTTTATTTTATCTTTGCCTTCATTCTCCTGGCTTGAGGTGTTTTTCGTCAAAGATGATTTTATCTTCATTATATAGTGTTCTGCCTATATATTTTTTCTATATACTTTGTGATTTCAGATCTAATATAATTGTCTTTAATCCATTTTGATTTGACTTTTGTCCAGAGTTAAAGAGAGGCATGTTAGATTTCTTTTTGCAAGTAGTTGCCTAAGGGTTAGTTGGATCCACTTCTTTGAAAAATATCATAGTAGTCTTATAGGGATTTCATTAACTCTGTACAATGCTTTGGGGACTATTGCCATTTTAGTGATTATAATCCTACCAGACAATGAACAGGGTGTAAGTTCCTATTTCATTTTTTTTCTCTTTTGTTTTTGTGACAGTGTTTTGAATTATTTTTGTATAGGTCTTTTACCCCTTTAGTTAAATTGACACCAAGGTACTTTATTATTTGAGGAACAATTGTGAATGGAATTTTTATTTTAATATCTAAGAGAAATGTTTTTATTTTCTACATAAAATTCAAGAAAGGACATGAAAGTTACCTTTAGTGATGTTAAGTATTGTTACAAAGACATCAATGATTTAACTCTAAATATATATTCTAAAAGAGTTAGAAAATTAAATACATATCCAATCATATAAATCATGCAATTTTTAGCTTTTTTGAGGTTGTACATATGGTAGAACTCAGGGGTTACTTCTGGCAGGCTCAGAGGACCATATGCAATGCTATGGGTCAAACCCAGGTTGATCACTTGAAAGGCAAATACCCTATTCACTGTGCTATCACTCCAGCTCCCAATTTTTAGCTTTTATATTCTCCATTGCATGGTATACTATGTTATAATAATAGGGAAACGAATAAAATGTTTAAGTAGCCAGAACAATAATATAGATGGTAAAGTATGGTTCTTTTTTTTTCTTTTTTTTGGTTTTTGGGTCACACCCAGTGATGCTCAGGGGTTACTCCTGGATATGTGCTCAGAAGTCGCTCCTGGCTTGGGGGACCATATGGGAAACCGGGGGATCAAACTGCAGTCCGTCCTAGGCTAGCACAGGCAAGGCAGGCACCTTACCTCCAGCGCCACCGCTCCGCCCCCTAAAGTATGGGTCTTGCATGAAGCCAACCCAAGTTTAATCACTAGTACTACATCGAGAAACCTAAATACAACTTGGAGTGGCTCATGACTACACAGATAGATCCTGTGCATCATTTTGTATACTCTAACCACTGCTCCACCAAAAATTTCCGAGGAAGATAAAAATTGAAATGACATGGCTGGCACCATGTTTTTATTCCAAATAAGATTGATTCATGGCACCTAGAATCAGAGTTCAACAAGGCAGCCTTTTATGAAAATATATTTAAGTGTAAGTATCCACTCCAGAAAGTAAAATAAAAACTATCCTGGTATTCTGTTCTATGTAGATAGGGGGACGCATGATTTATTAGATACATTTATAAATTTATTCAGGTATAGATAAATGAGACTCTATGTTTTTCCCAGGCTATTTACTGTATATTTTGCAATTTTGTGACTTGCTTATTTATTATTGCTAAATCAATTGGTGTATTTTTATAATAGTACAGAGTAGATAGTCCCAACACCTTTAGCTGGATCACTATCCTAATTGGATACCCTTCACACCTGATCTGTCTCTGATATGTACCTGTGATTTACATGTTGTGAGGAGTCACATTAGCCAATTCAATAAGGCACTCTCCATTACTGTCCCTGTTTTGTCATCTAATGTAAATAATTTACATAATTATTTAAATAATCTACCTAATTTAAAAATGTTTTCCTAATGTAAATAAGAGGAAATAATTGAGCTAGACTAGAGTACAAGAGAGATATTTGGTAGTTTTAATTGTTTCTATATGAAAAAAAATCATTTATAAGTATTCACTGGGATTTTAGTTGAACCTTTGATCACCATTCTTTAGTTAGAATACAGAAATCAATCTGTATTATAATTATATGTGTGTGCATATATATACAAATATTATATATACAGCATATATATTTAAAACAAAGAGCAATGTTGAGAAGCATTAAGAGAAAAACATTAGTTTTAGTTTTATGCATTATCTAAAAAAATCACCTTGGGTGAGTAACCATATTTCAAATAAATCATCTTATTATTAGAAAGAACTCAGTAAATTAATTTTAAAATTCTGTTTTATCTATAAAAAATGTCAAAATTTAGATTAACCAATTTTATAACTTAAACCTTCAGTTCCAAATATATTTAAGCATTACTCAATTCTTTACACCTAAAATATAGAAAAAAATCACGTGACCATAATAGCTTTTGACTAAAGCCAATAACTAAAATGTGATCATTGATAGAAAATATTGATATACATTTTAAAGAAAATGGGTAATTTTTATCTGTAATTATTCACTTAAATGCTGTGCAAACCTTCATGCAGATGGCCTTCTATGAATTCAACTCTCGTTTATTGAAATTTGTATTGCTACTAATTAGGTAAAAAGTTCAGTGCAATGTGCCAAGGGCAATAATCCTGAGAAAGCAAGATTCTCTAGAAATTCTCCAGAGAGTTTCTATCTGAACATGTGGAGAGATGAACCATGTAACTATAAAACATTAGATCAGAAGGTTTGATTCCTTAACCAAAAGCTTAAGGAAACATCTTTATAGTATGTTAGAGCATGATTGTTCTTTAAGGAGGGGAGTTGTGGGAGACAGCAAACTAAATATGTCTCTACATGATTTTCTTTACTTAGTTATTCACTCAAATGCTGGAAAAAGTGCTACTTTCAAAGACTTTGTAGATGCAATTAGAATATATTCCTGAAAATGGGGACAATTTTGTGGACTATTTGTGGGGAAAAAATCCATTCTCATGAGCCATTAAAATCAGAGAGACCTTATCCAGCTACAAAGAGAGAGGTACAGTTAGTTAAAAAATGGATGAGTTCAGTTAGAGAAATAACTACATTTTGAACTGTCCTAATAATGAGAATATATGAAGGAAATGGAGAGCCTGTCCAGAGTACAGGCATGGGGAGGGTGGGAGGTGGGAGTTTTGGGACAATGGTGATGGAAACGTTGCACTGGTGATGGGTGGTGTTCTTTACGTGACTGAAACCCAAACACATTTAAGTATGTAATCAAGGTGTTAAAATAAAATAAAATAAAATAAAATAAATAAAAAATATATAAAAAAATGGAGTAGAAGCATAAGAAGGAGTTGACACACTGACAAACTGTTGCTGACCTGGAAGAAGAAGAGGAAGTCAAGACACATAGAAGTCAGAGACAGAAGTCAAGGAATTTGGATGCCATATTAAAATGGTGTGTAAATAAAAAATTCCCCAAAGAAAACCTGCAACAACAACAACAACAACAACAACAACAACAACAACAACAGATGCCAGTACTTCTAAGGCAAGGAACTAAATTTAAGCATTTGAAAGAGCTTAGAAAACTATTCTTTTAAATTTTGGAGAGGTTGGACATCCTAGATTGTGCTTCAAGAGCCCAGTGGTAAGAAACAGTCCTGTGATATTCAATAAAACTAAATAATTCAATTGTATGAACCTGAGAAGTGTTAATATGAAGGCTGAACAATGCTGGTGGCCATGAGAGAAATATTATTTTCTCTTCAGAGACACTTAATTAAATTCCAATTCGTCAGACCTTATTTTCATCCTTGTTAAAGTAGGAAAAATTATGGAGCCGGAGCAATAGCACAGTGGTAGTTGTGTTTGCCTTAGAGGCAGCTGATCCAGGACTATGGTGGTTAGAATCCTTGCATACCTTATGGTGTCCCAAACCAGGAACAATTTCTAAGTGCATAGCTAGGAGTGACCTCTGAGCGTCACAAGGTGTGGCCCAATTCCCCCCCTCAAATATTAAAACAACTTGTTGGCCCAAAGAAGCTTGGGCCCTGTGGAAGTCCAGAAACGCAAGAGAGCATTTCCTGAAAATTTGAGTATTTATTCTGAAAGAAGAGACCACACCAACAGGTGGGACCAGGTAGTCTAAACACCAATCTAGGGGGCTACATTCAAAGATGTTTCATCCAATGAATAACAAAGTGTATTCTGATAGGGTGGAATCAAATCAATCTCACAATCCCATTAATCCCATAAACAATGAAATCATTAGACCCAAACTTTAATAATATATCTTTGAAAGATGCCTGTTAGGATGGTATCTGGGGTGAGTAGTAGTGGTATACGATGGACTCTGGGAATATTGGCAAAGGGAGGTTGATACTGGCGGAGGACTTGATCCTGAAACGTGTGTCTAAAGCCCATCTATGAATAACTTTACAAATCACTATAATTGGGGCCCGAGAAATAGCATGGTGGTAAAGTGTTTGCCTTGCATGCAGAAGGACAGTGGTTCAAATCCCAGCATCCCATATGGTCCCCCAAGCCTGCCAGGAGCGATTTCTGAGTGTTGAGCCAGGAGTAACCCCTGAGTGCTGCTGGGTGTGACAAAACAAACAAACAACAAGCAAAAGAAAATCACTATGGTTTAAATAAAATGATTAAAAAAAAAGATCGCTTTATGGTCAGCAATATAAAAATAATATAGGATTAATCCAGGATATTAATCCCATAAGAAATGATTCTCAAACAGGTAAATTATTTTTCCCCATCTGAAATTTGATAATGATTTTATATCCATAAAATTTGTATATATGCAAATTAACTATTATGCTATCTTATTATATTATAATTACTATATTATATAATTGATTGCCCCAATAATAATATACTATATAATATAATATAATTACTGCAATTGGGTCTATGTTGAGGAGTGGAGGATAAGGGACTTGAAATTTTTTTAATATTGTTTTCTTCTAGACAAAGTCAGGGATGCTCTTAGTACTATAAGGCACTAAACAATCTCCATATGAAAATACTATGTGGTCTAAAATAACAAATGTCAAGGCAATGATACCCTAGACAGAAAATAGGGTCATCAAAAATTTTATATGTTACCTGTTCTCTTCAAGTCTTTGACGAACCATAGAAACTTCTCCTCCTAGAAGATTTTATAGTTCTTTTGTTCTTGAAAAGCTGTCAGTAAGAAGAAACAGTCCTATTATTTAATAAATAAAATTAAAAATTAGTAAATTAAATTATATTGAACTTTCTTTGTGATCTACCATTTATTTGTCTATGCATGTGACAATTTTAAAAAGTAGTAATAATTGCCAAAATATGACTTGTGATGATGAGTCATTCTTGAAAATAAAAAATTAGTGATATTTTGAAAAAATATTTTTAAGAAAACACCAGAAGGAAGCAGACATTTAATTAGTCCTCTAATTTTGTGAGAATAGCTCATCATATTAGTGATTTTTTTTCATATTCACACAGAAACTTCTGCTTGGTTGGTTTACTATATAATTGGGTTACTAAATATTTACTTCCTTTAAATGTCTTTGCCTTTCCTTTTAAATTTTCACATATCTGTAATTTGCACTGCCTGTATAATATAAAAGCCTTAAAATTATCATTATTCTATACATAGTTTTAAAAGTCAGAATGCAGTCTTGCACATAGCCCTCTGGGTTTGAGCCTCAAGACCCCGTATGGATCCCAGGACCCTGCCAGGTATAAACACTAAGCATAGCAAGGGTGGCCCCCAAACCAACAAAATTAAATTAATAAATAAAAATAAAAGTCAGTGATTAATATGTAAAGTTAGTTTTTTCTTTCTTTTTTATTATTTCTCTAAGTAATAGGGTTGTGGTAAGCTTCATATCACGGCTGGTCCTGCCAACCCTCATCTCTATTGTCCCTGGGTATTATTACCACACTGTCTTTTATTTTCTTAAGTCCCAGAGAAGAGCGAGACTATTCTGTGTCTATTGCAGTCCCTCTTACTCAATTCACTCATCATAATATTATCCAGGTCCATCTATGTATAGGCAAATTTCATGACTTCATTTTTCCTAACAGCTGCGTGTAGTTGTGTAGTTGTACCACAGTTCCTTTAGCCACCTATCTGTTGTCTAGCACGTAGGTTTTTTCTAAATTCTGGCTATTGTAAATAGTGCTGCAATGAACATAAGAGTGAAGAGGGGGGCCTGGGAGATAGCATGGAAGTAAGGTGTTTGCCTTTCATGCAAAAAGTCATCGGTTCAAATCCCAGTGCCCCATATGGTCCCCCGTGCCTGGCCAGGAGCAATTTCTGAGCATGGAGCCAGGAGTAACCCCTGAGCACTGCCGGGTGAGACCCAAAAACCAAAAACCAAAAAAAAAAAAAAAAAAAAAAAGAGTGAAGAGGGCATTTTTGTGTTGTTTTTGTGTTCCTAGGATATATCCCTAGCAGTGGTATTGTTGGATCATATGAGAGCTCAATTTCCAGTTTCTTTCTCTTTAATCAACTTTACCAAGAAAATTGCACATTACATATTTATTATATTTATTGACAATGAATAAAATTCATATGCATTAATCTAACTCACAATCCTAATCATGATTCTAATAGCAGTTTTAATAGAAAATATAAGAATTAACTCATTTAATTTTACTTCAGAAAATTTCTCCTTTAAAACACCTATAAAAGGGGGCCGGGCAGTGGTGCTGGAGGTAAGGTGCCTGCTTTGCCAGCGTTAGCCTAGGACGGACCACAGTTTGATCCCCCGGTTTCCCATATGGTTCCCCAAGCCAGGAGCAACTTCTAAGCGCACAACCAGGAGTAGTCCCTGAGCATCACCCGGTGTGGCCCAAAAAACCAAAAAAAAAAAATACACCTATAAAGATCAATTTCTTCTTTATGACTTCTATAATTAGACCATTTCAATACTTTTATTAATTATTATTATAAATAAGTAATAATTATATATCATGAATAAGTGGTTATTAATTATCATAAAATTATTGTCCATAATTAAATTATTCAATAATTCTTTCTTAGTTGATTTATTTATTATTTAGTAATATCCTATTGCCATTGATGCATGCAATTATTTTTATTTTTTATTAGTTTTCATGGTTGGTTATCTTCATGCTAATTTCTAGTGATTTCTATTTTCTAGATATTTTAATATATGTAAAAGTACAGATTATATATACATTATATATGTATATATATATTTTAACCAAGAACTATATTGGAGGAGAGAAGTGGTTGTATTATATCTGAAAATGCTTGGGTTTACATTCAGGTTCCATGCGCAGGGGTCATTCCTGGTAGTGCTCAGTGAACTATGAAGTGCACCTGGTATTTCACATGCAAAGAATACACTCAGACATGTATTTCATCTCTCTGGTTCCAAACATTCTGTTTAAAGATCTGTTCATGTTATTTTATTTTGTTCATTAATAACAGTGTACTTCCCAGAGAGGAAAACAAAAAGTTTATCTTCAACTAACCACCACTCAATGATGATTGTGTGAAATCATCATAGTTAAAATATATGAGGTGTTAAGTATGTAAGAAATGTCAATTATTTCTTTGCAATAGATACTATTAACAATGCTTTAATGGGAAATCAGATATTCATTTTCTACACTTGATTATATGTCAGAAGTCTATGGAACATATAGTTCTATTGATAGGCAACATTTAGAAAAGTTCATTCTGGAAATAAGTTTGGGTAGAAACATTACAGAGATGTGGTGCCATTTTATTTTATTCAGTCATGCTATCATCATGATTATAATTTATATTGACATTGATCATCTAACTCAGACACAGTGTTTATCACATTTATTTATTAAAAATCTTTTGTACCCCATTATACTCTTATATGTAAGTCAACTTCGGTTAATAATTTACATTTTCTTGCATCTCCTGCTAAATTTTCTTTACTAAAGCCCTTTTTTGTTATTAATTACATATACAATTTGAATAATCATTATTATATTATTTTATTAAATAATTCCAATATTATTACTGCTAGAGATTTTAATATTTTTTCTAAAAGTTTTCACTGGTATCCTAAATTATTTTTATAAGTAGATTATCAGATGATCAAAAATGTTGTTTGCTTTCTTTCAATACTTAAATCTCTTGTTTTCTCTACATTATAAATTGCTTTATTTCACATTTCTATGACTAAAGAAAAACTTAAAGCATTTATAGTAGAAATATGGTACATACTTTTTATGAAGTTAAAGAAGCTCTCTAATTTGTAGATTAGTAGATATTTAATTTTACTTTCTAAATTCTATAAAAGATGCATAAAAGATCTTTTTCTGCATTGAGTGAAGTAATTACCCGATTTTTCTCTTTTAGATGATTATTCTAATAAATTATGTTGATACATTTTCTGGTTTAAGCTCTATATGTTCATTATTAAAAATGTCTAACCATGATTTATAATTATAATTGTCTTTCATTTACTTCATCTGTATTTTAATTTAGACTTTTATCTTAATTTCAAATCAAAACCATTCTATATTTCTTTTATCAATTTCCCCATTTATTTTTATTCATTTTAATCAATATTTCATTATATGGCCAAAATAATGTTTGCCCATTTTATTTTATTTCTGTTTTATATGGCCTAATAGCAGTATTTTTTCACTATGTTTGGAAGATTTTATTTAATGTTTTCTAGCTACAGGGTTATCAAAATATTCAGTTCCTAAATTTAGTTTTATCTTATTTTTTAATTATCCCTTTCCTGAATAACAAAATAGGATATTACAATGCGACCAGCCTAAGTCACATAGTTTTTGTGTAGATCAATAATTTACAATTATTACAAATATGAAATTTTGACATTATTGTCATTTCAACTTAGTTAAAAATTATTTCAACTAGGTAATAAATAAGTAATTTTTCAAGAATGCTTTTTATAAAGCTCCAGGTGTATCACTAGAAAACTCTTAGCTCTTGTATTTATAATAAGAATTTTAACTGAAATGCAGGTTTGGATGTCTGGGGAAAATATAAGGTTAGGTGCTCAGTAATCAAGGGTTAATCTCAAGTACCAAGTGGTATCCTGAGAATTGCATGGGGCATCTCTAATATCCTCAGAAGACATTCCAGTATCACAGGAACCTAGCAGGGCCTAATACTGGTCAGGTTGTCCTGGTTGGCTGACTATTACAGAAGTGGTTTCTTATTTACCTGATCACAATTTGGGAGGCTCCCCAATAAAATGACTTTAGGTAATTCTTAGTTTGTTGGGGGTTTTAATGTTTGTTTTCCTTCAAATTCTTTACAACAAATATCCTGGTCCGGTATAACATGAATTTTTCAGTAATATGTCTAGATGACTCGTGCTGTATTTAAGTGAAGATGTTTCAATAATAGAAATATAATTCTCAGATGTAGAAATCTGAACTTAAAAATAAACATCTGATTGCAATCTAAATTCAAAGGGACAAAGAAAGTTGAATTGAGGGATTGTTGATAAGTGTTAGAAAGTAGACAAAAAATATTTTCTCTTCCGAGGGATATCGTAGGAGAATAGAAAAATAATAAAAATTTTATTGGCAATGAGTCATAAAAATACATCATTTGAAATATATCGCAGTCATTAAAGACAAACAAGCAATTTTACTAACAATGTATTGTCATTGTGATAGAAATTTACTTTCACATAGTTCCTCTGAATCAGGTCATTGAGCACAGCATTTACTGGGACCCCAGAAAAGATGCAGTCAAGGTATGAAGCAGGTCACTTCTATAAGAGGTTTGTCTGTAAAATCAACCCTTTTGTGTTTTCATTAAGGTCTTTATATCTCAGTACAAATATACTCTATACTTAATAGAAAATTTGAGAAAAAAATACATTTCCCATCCTTCTCCTTTTCCCATATTTGCATAACCTCCTCCATATCAGCTATGTATTTTATGTAGATAATAAGCCTATATTTACCATCATGATCACCCAAATCCCATTGTTTACTCTAGTGACCAGAGTGCTAGCACAGCAGTAGGGTGTTTACCTTGCACACAGCCAACCCAGGACAGACTCGAGTTCAATTTCCAGCACCCTCTATGGTCCCCGAATCCTGCCAGGAGTGATATCTGAGTGCAGAGCCAACAGTAACCTCTGAGTGCTGCTGGGTGTGGTCCCAAAACAAACAAACAAAAAACCTCAAAGAAACCATTATTTACTCTAGACTTATTTGTGATGTTTCTCATTCTATGAGTTTGAATAAACAAACATAATATATATTAATTATTATAGTATCATAAATAACATTTTTCACTATCTTAAAACCACTTATGTTCTATATATTCATTTTCTCATTGCACCAACCCTAACAATTGATCTCTCTAATTTCACCTTTTATAAAATACTTATGGGGTATTAGAGAGAAAGAAGAGTGGGAAGGGTGCTTGCTTTGCACTCAGCTGACCTTGGTTAAATCCCTAGAACTCCATCTGGTCCGCTGACTTACAGCAGGTTTAATCTTTGAGCAGAGTCAGAAGTAAGCCCTGAACACTACTGTTCGTGTACAGAACAAACAAAACAAAATAATGTATATGTTTGCAATCTTATATATGTAAACTTTAGATATTTGACTTTTTATTATTGACACATGTTTATTTTCTTAATGTCTTTCCATAATTTGACAGAATTAATATATCATTTAAGTGTTGAATGATAATCCATTAACCTAAACAAACACACAGTCTAGCATTAGAACTCATAGTCTATATGTCTTGCTTCAACTTTTGTAATTTCTATAAAATACTGATATAAACATGAGCATACATACTTTTGCAGACATAGACCTTAATTAGATATAACTCTTTAACATACCCTTTATCTCTAGATTATCCCTTCCTTTAGTTCCTGAAGTGCATGACCAGCCAGGCCACTGAAGCAACAACTATTACCTACAGATTTTTTTCTACAGGGCACAAGCATCGAACGCCTTCAAGCAAACCAACATGCCCCTGCTCTTTTACCCTCTCTTCTTATTACTTCATATCCTTGTTGCAGTTGTTGCTTAATTGTTGGTTGGTTTTGTTCTGTTTTATTTTCCCTTTTCTCTCTTCTTGTCTCCCTCTTCTCCCACCTTCTTCTCCTCATTACCATCAATTCAATCCATGTCCTATATAACCCCTCCCTTGTAGTACCCCCTCGCCCCCCCTCAGAAACCTGTCTATCCCTTCACCCCTTAATACAATCCCCAATATCCCCACCATGTTACAACTTTTCACCATCAGTCCTTAACCCATTAGGCATCAAGAACAACCTCCTACACCAATGAACCAGTACCCAGTTCCCAAGTGAAGAGACACCCACTCAATCTCACACCTCGTTCCTG
>PVKC010003545.1:0-38879 GCA_004027635.1 Crocidura indochinensis | reverse complement strand
AAGAAAGAAAGAAAGAAAGAAAGAAAGAAAGAAAGAAAGAAAGAAAGAAAGAAAGAAAGAAAGAAAGAAAGAAAGAAAGAAAGAAAGAAAGAAAGAAAGAAAGAAAGAAAGAAAGAAAAAGAAAGACGGAAACCTAGCTCCTTAAAATAAGAAATGGAGAACTGGATGATAGGAACAGGAGTTGGAGAAAAACAGAGAGGGTTGAAAGTATAGGGTTCAAAGTTTATCTCTAAGATTAATAGGAACTGATAATCTAAAGTGTAACAAGAAGGCTTATATAGGTTGATAACTATATATCTAAAAATAAAATTTTGACAAGTAAACAGAATAGGGAATTGACTCAGTAAAAGAATGATATGTCATCAAAATGTAACAAGCGTTTACAGTTGGACATTGAAAATGAAGATACCATTCTATTGTTTCCAGAAGTTTCTTTGTAGTGTTTTCTAAGTACAGTAAAATCCCATCTGCAAATAGTGAGAACCTGACTCCTCCAATCTAACTCCCCTTAACATCTCTTTCTTGCCAAAGGAAATTCTAGAAACTGTAGTTTTATGAAGTAAAGTAATAGGCTACAAAATTAATATACAGAAAGCTGTGGCTTTTCTGTGTGGAAATAATGAAATGAAAGACAGTGGAAGTTTAAAAAATTACAATTCATAATTGTGCTTCAGAAAATCAAGTACCTGGGAATTAGCTTAATAAAAAGTGAAAGACTTAAACTTAAAACTATAAATCACTGCTAAAAGAAATAAAAAAGGACATGAGAAAATGGACACACTTCAGGGAGATTCTGTTCACAAAGTATTGAGTATATTAAATCATCTATTTTTGCACTTTAAGTGTCTTGAATTTTAATTTTCTACTTTATCTCAATCTAGTTGGAAAAAAAGACCTAATGGTGCAGGAGAGTCAAACTGGTAATGAGAGTAAAGGACAACTGAACATAGGGAGGAATCCAAGAAGGACAAGTGTTTCAAATTGATTAACTGAATGGACAGTATAACCATATATCAAAAGGAAAATGAGATTTTATGAGGCTTTAATGTGAAATTCAGTATTCATAAACTTGGAAGTCTATCATTTCTATGATCTAAAGGCAATCTTGTTTGTTTATTCCCATTTCTATACTAGCTAAAATTACTTGCTTTTCTATATCTTGGAATCCTTAGCAGCAGTGTGAAATTATTATTTAAGTACCTTTCATTTTTTTAATCTATAATTTTATTGATATTTTATGATCATTCAATGCAATTTGGAATTCAACCAATGTGAGTGGATAATTCTTTACATTTTACCTTATAAAATTAGTACCTTTTCTTAGCAATCGACTTGCAATTTGCTTAAATTGTGAGTATTGATTTTCAAATTTCATGAACACTTCCCTTGACATCTATATAATTCTACATAATTTTCAATTGCTTTCAATGCCATAATTTAGTTGAAATTCATTCTAGTGATCTAATAATGGGCTTTGAAAAGTCAAGATATAAACCAAATATAAAATCCAAAACATTAAATTAATATATTTTTTGTGCTTAGGATATATACTGAAGGGGAAAAGTCTAATAAAGCACTTTATGTAAGGTGAAAAATAACTCAAAAATCACCTAAAATACTGAACTCACAAATAAATGTTGAAAGGAGTATTTAATAAAGGAGAATTTCATAGTCTAACCTGCAGATTTCCTGAGTGTGTTAATAAGTTGGAATATCATGACAAATCAGAAAACTAAAAGTCAGGAAGAATATGCTCAAATATTTCTAGCAAATTTCTTTAATTCTTTTTTATTTTTTTCCAACTGTTAAATGAGAATAATCATTGAATTAGATTAAGCTTTATAGAATACAACTTTCAGAAATTCAATTCAAATTAGTTTAAGTGTACAAAGGAACTTATTACTGTGGGTTATTGAAAAGTGTTAAAGATGGTAAGAGCTAACTCTTTGAGCATTATTCACATGTTCAAAAAATGGTTCTTTCTCTCTTTCTCTTATTTTTCCCTTAGATTGGCTTTATTCCCAGCAAGGAGTCTGGATCTATACACATGGTGGTAATTTTCTGGCTTTTTTCTCTCTTCTTTCATTTTTTTCTGAATTATAAGGTCTAAATTATAATTCCAGACCAAAATTCCACTCAAATTTTCTACTTTTAAGTTCTCATAAAGGAGAGGTTATGTGCCACTGAATCATGTGAGTAATGTTAGCCATTAATGCTTTCTAGAGGTTAGAGAGATAGCACAGAGTTAGGGTATTTTTTTTCATGTTTTTGATCCCCAGCATCTTATATGGTCTCTAACACCAATGGAAGTGATGCCTGAGTGCAGAACCAGGAGTAACCTTGAGCATCCATTGCCTGGTATGGCTTCCACCACACGTGATAAAAAAAATCATAATTTCTAGGGGTAAGGTGAACTCTGATATGCCAGAGGGTAAATAATCTTCCAGTATAGTCCCTAGGCTTGATACTCTTTTCCATTTCCAAACTATCTTCAGCTTCAGCTTGCTATGTTTTTGGCCATATTTCAGGATTTGATTATACAAGGAAGATATCTTGTTTTAAAAAATAATTTATTTGGCCATGCACATTTAGATCAACCAAGGAAGTGACCATATGAGTCTGAAGATAGTCATGACACAGAAATTGTATTTTGTACAGCAACATAAGATCAGATATTGGAGGGAGAAATGTTTAATACTAATAATCAGACAGTCAAGAATTAGAAAAAAATGAAATATAAATTAGAAAGCACAGAATAAAAATACAACAATTTAGGCATCAAAGCAGAGTTGCTCTAGAATTAAGAAAGAAACCATGAAATTGTGATGTCATGGAGATGAATCTTCAAGGAATCCAGTGAAAATGTGACTAGCATAGGTTAATGCCAGAGAAGTGATCTTTGATTGCATGACAAGGTCATTGGTAACCAAAATTAGAACAAATTCAGTGGATTGATGGTAGTTGAAAATAGCTATAAACAACACAAAACATAACAAAACAAAATGAAGAATAAAATAAATAGGACAGTAGCTGCAGGGATATAGATTTCTTGCTCAAGAAAGAATTTTCTGAACCTATAAGATCACAGAGCAAGATAATAATAACCTATAAAAATATATAACAAAATGCAAAAGTAAATGATTATTTTTAGGACAGACTAACTAGTACAAAAGTTAAGAAGTTTGCCTTGCACACAGTCAACACCACAAGGAGTAATCCTTACTCACAAAGCCAGAAATAAGCTCTGGGCACTGCCTGTTTTGGCCAAAATCAACATCAACAATAAGTTATTTTTTCTCATGGCAAAATTATAAGATGTGTAGAAGGGAAAGAGGAGTCAAAGCGCAAGATCTGGAGTTATAGAGGTCTGATCAAATATTTTCTTTCTAGAAAGTTTTGCTTCCCTCAGCTTTTTATTTCTGCAGGTGTAAAATGTGAATAATAATTGAATCAGTCTAGACTTCATAGCGTGCAACTTTGAAAAAGAGTTCCATGAACTTCAAGGAAGTTCCTTTCTTTTGGCAGGGAAGCTGGAAGAGCAAAGGGAAGGGTAGGTAGAGTGTATGGAGAGGAATATTGGGTGGATCGTATCATTAGCTGAAATTTAAACCATAAAGAAGTATTGGAGATAGAGAACAGAAGAAAATGTATAAAAATGCTATTTTAAAGAACTGATAATCAAATTGATAGGGAAATGATGTAATCCGTTCCCAGGAGAGATTCTCTAATGGAGGTAGGGAGGATGAGTTCTCTCTCCTCCAACTCGGAGAACGCGTCTACCACCCAGTAACCAGCGGTTCTGAGGTGAATCGGCGAGTGAACAGCTCACGGAGAGTCAGACTTGTGGAAATATCAGCTTTATTCGGTGGAAATAACTGAGGTCCAATGACCCAGCGTCAGTTCCAACCCAAAAGTCCCCCAAACCTTCCACAGACTTCTCTTTTATACATTAGAGTCAGGTACCACCCTAGGGTAGGGGCAGAAAGCCAGGTCCCACCCTAGAGTAGGGTCCAATCACTGATCAGGGTAAGATCAGGGTGGGTCCAGAAATGTTTATACATAGAAATTCCAAATCATGATAAGATTAGAAATGTTTACATATGCAACAGGGAAATAGGGAAAGGTGCTAAGATGGTCAGACACAGAGACTATTATGTAAGGTTTAAGATTGAGCTTGAGCTCAATAAACTCATTAGTGTCCATTGCCGATGACTTTTAACTGTGTTTAAGCACATGTGAGGATTTCCTGGTCAAAAGGAAAAAGTAACATAAGCAAAAAAGTGTCAATAGGTGATACTTGTTTTGAGGAGTAAGGATTAAATAAATAGTTAAACAGTTAAAGTAGGGAAGGAGAATCATAGTCAGATCAAGGATCATAAGTTTTAAAAATTATGTTAAAGAATGCTGAAAACTGGCACTAAATTAAGAATCAGATTATGAAGATCTAATGAAGGCAAATATGATAATTAGTAAGAGGTAGATTTGATGTGTTATAAAAGGAAAATCTAGATGGTAGCTCTAGATATGAAATGTGAAAAATGAGAAATGGGATTTCAGGAAAATTAATTATTATGAATATAAAGGTCTTTTATTAGTATTTTTGAAGCATTTCTGCAAAAGCTTACAATTGCTTTCCAAGTGCATCTTGAAGTAGAGATTGGTATTTCTTCAAACATGACTGCACACTGAGAGACTTACTCTCTAAAGGGTGGAAGGAATAAGGATTCTTTATAATGACCATCTCTTCATATTGCCTATAGAGCAATCAGAATAATCTTTTAAAAGAGGGGTCAGAAAATTGTTTTGAACAAAAAAATTTGTTCAGGGGTTTTTAGTTATTTACATATTTCCAATAAATGCTTTTACCATAGAGATGTGTATCATCATGAATACAAATAGATCCACAAAAAAGAAAAACTGTATATCTATTTAAGACAAAAGGCCAAATCACAATGCCACCATTTCAGACCCACTAATGACAATGTCCAATCATAGTAAAATGCAAATTTATTGGTGTTGTGTTTGACTTCTCCATATTCATTGCTCTACCACTCTACTTCCCAGATAGGTATTGACACATAGGCCTTTCTGTTCCCTCAAAGAGAGTTGCCTTCTGCCACTGTGCATCTGCCACTTTGTTGTTGTTGTTGTTGGATCAAGAAACCTCCTACCCTAGATTTATACATGGTGCAACTGTCTCTCCATTTGAGTGCAGCAGACAGAGCTCCTCCTCTGACTTTATGACATACTTATTTATATTTTGCTCCTCTCCATGAGAATATACATTTGGTTAGCCTAGGACACATATTAGGTTTTAGTTTGTTGCTTGGAAACCCCAGAAATAAGATTTAGGTGCAAAGAAGATAGTTATGAATATTGTCAACTGAACAAAATTAAATTTCAAAGTTTCTTTTTCTATATTGCTTTTAGGCTTACTTTCTTAATAGTTTGTTTAATAGAGATGAGGATTAGGAGGACATGCCCATGGTTTGAAGCAAAGAGCAGTGAGTGCAGTTAGAATAGAGAAGTGTCTGGGGCCTGGGAGATAGCATGGAGGTAAGGCGTTTGCCTTTCATGCAAAAGGTCATCGGTTCGAATTCCAGTGCCCCATATGGTCCCACGTGCCTGCCAGGAGCAATTTCTGAACATGGAGCCAGGAGTAACCCCTGAGCACTGCCGGGTGTGACCCAAAAACCAAAAAAAAAAAAAAAAGAATAGAGAAGTGTCCACTATGATATTGATAATTGGAATTGATCACTTTGGATAAGAACTGAGTGCTGATAGGAATAAAGTGTCACACATGGTATCCCTTCATTAATAATGGAGCAAACCACACTGTCAAAAAAGAAAAATAAGGGGAGTATGAAGCAAAAGGTTTGCCCAGAGATAGGAAGGGGGTAGATGGGTGGGAGGGAAATTGAGACATTGATGGCAAGAAAATTGCACTGGTGAAATGGTGTATACTTTATTATAAAATGAATCCCTATGTATGTGAGACTACTGTATAAAGCATATCTACCCCAAGGCAAATGGGTCTGATGAAGCAGGGTAGCTGCAAAAAATTAATAAACCAAGCCAGTCAAGAAAGAATCATGGAATCAGTAGCTTTTCGTCTCGTGGTTTTGTCTCGTAGCTCACCAAGCCAAAATTTAGCTTTCTTTATTAAACCAATATGCATTCTTCAGAAAGGGGAAAGTCAAGTAATCCAGGTGGGATTTTTTGTTGTTTTGTTTGGTTTTGTTTTGGGGCCACACCCAGTGACTCTCAGGGGTTACTCCTGGCTATGCATTCAGAAATCACTTCTAGTTTGCGGGACCATAAGGGATGCTGGGTATGGAACCCAGCCAGGTCCATCCTGGGTCAGCAGCGTACAAGGCAAACACCCTACTGCTGTGCTATCTCTCCAGCCCCCAGGTGGGCTTTTATATAAAATGAGAGATGAAATTGAAAGAGGAAGATCGGGGAACGTCTTTGTTTTGGGTTAATAGCTGGATGTCATTTTACATTCTATGACGGAAACTCAATTATGAAACAATTTCGTAACCACAGTGCTTAAATAAAGTAATTAAGTTTTTTTTAAAGTTTGTTTATTGGCCCCTTCATTAATATCCCCTATTTTTTAAAAAATAATGTATTGAAACAATTGTGATTTACAAAGTCCTTCATAGATGGGTTTTAAACATACATTGTTTCAGGGCCAATCTCACAACCAGTGTCCACCTCCCTCCATCAATGTTTCCAGAATCCATCTCATGCTACCAGCCCTGACCTCCATTCTGCTGCAAAATAGACATATTTTAAATTTTGATTGTTAACGTTTGAATCTTATAATTTCATTGTTGTTGACTTTGGGTTGGATATTTAGTTCTATCTGATCTTAATACAGCAATGCCCAATGAGACCTCGGCTTCTGTCCACTCTCTTTTCATATTTTTTATTTCTTCTCATCTACTGAATTTCATCCTTCTCCTCCCTATATGCAAGGACTAAAAGTGTTTGAGGTAAGTCCTATTTAAACCATTGCATTTATTCATGGAGTTATTTTAAATACTACATATAAGTGGTATCATTCTGTTTTTATCCTTCTGGCTTACTTCATTTAACATGATATCTTCCAGTTCCAACCATGTTGCAGCAAATTGCATGATTACATTATTCCTTATTTTATGTAATATTTTACTGTATATATTACACATCATCATGATTCACTTACCCGTTATTGAGCATCTTAAATTGATTCCAACTCTTAGCTATTGTACTGAGTGCTGCAATGAACAGTGGTGTGCATCCATCTTTTTGGATGATTGTTTTCTGTCCCAGGGATAGATCCTTAAAAGTGGGATAGCTGGGTTATATGGTATCTTTGTTTACTGAGATAATGACTCCATAATGTCTCCTATCTTATATGCGAACAGCACTAAATGTACAAAACTGCAGCCATTGAGTATATGTATATTCTTTAGGAAACTTCTCAGCCTCTTTATTTTTCTCTTTCCATTTAGAAAATGCTAGTATGGTATGTAGCTAGCCTAAATATTATTAGGATTAAATAAGCAAACACTTCAGGGTTTAAGGAATGTATTGTTTTTGCATTTAAAGAATGTTAACATGAAGAAATGGCATATTTTTTATGATCACCAACACTATGGTCATCATCATCGTTATACTCACAGTAATTCCCAAACCAAACAAACATGTTTACTATGAATATGGAAGTTTCAGTCATGCCAAACTCTAATGCCTACAATTGAAATAAAATTTTCTTATGGAAATCTAATAGTATATGACTGTAACTTTAAATCATTATTTAAATGTTAAGAAAGATAAGTTAACTAGAAAGACAATAGTATTATAAAATTTTTAATTTTAAGACTTTTTATTAATATCTTTACTTAAACACCTTTATTACAAATATGATTGTAGTTGGGTTTCAGTCATGTAAAGAACACCCCCCTTTCTACCAGTGCAACATTCCTATCATCATTGTCCCAAATCTCCCTCCTCCCCACTCCACCCCCGCCTATACTCTAGACAGGCTTTCTACTTCCCTCATTCATTCACATTGTTATGATAGCTCTCAGTGTAGTTATTTCTCTAACTGTACTCATCACTCTTTGTGGTGAGCTTTAGGTTGTGAGCTGGACCTTCCAGCCCTCCTCTCTTTGTTTCTGAGAATTATTGCAAGAATATATTTTATTTTTCTTAAAACCTATTAATAAGTGAGACTATTCTGTGTCTCTCTCCCTCTGACTTATTTCGTTCAGCATATTTTCCATGTACATCCATGAATAGGAAAATTTCATGACTTTATCTTTCCTGATGGCTGCATAATATTCCATTGTGTAGATGTACCACAGTTTCTTTAATTTATATTAAAATATTTTAATAAAAACTATCTTTATATTTACAAAAATGTCTAACATTTGAAGATATAAACTATTAATATGTTTTAATTATATCTTGGTTAGTATAATCAATATTTCTTGGTCTCACAAATTGATATACCACAAGTTATGATTTTATTTTATGAATAAGGGAAAATTAATTTTTCATGTTTAAGTTTATTTTTTATCTTTATTGTGACTAATGTGAATTACAGGTCTTTCACATTATATTTAAGGTACATAGTGACAATCAATTAGGACCAGTCCCACCACCAAGGTTGCCCTTCCTCAACCCCTGTACCTGCATGCCATACCACCCCACTTCCCACTTTAACCCCTGGACTACTAGTGTAACAGATCCCTTTTGTATATAACTTGTTGTAGTTTGGGAATCTTGATTCTGTTGATGAATTTGGGTTTGTTATTAGGTCTTATTATTTTTTATTACCACTCAATGTTCATGTGACTATTTGCTTCCACTACCATCTACGTTTTCCCCCTCAACTTATGAGGCAAAACAATATGATTCAAGATCTGTGGTTCTGCTGTGAAAAAAAAAGTTGGGAGGAGTCTGTCTAGGAGGTATCAATGTCCATTTAAAAGAAGAAAGGTAAAAGAAAAGTAACAAAACAAGTAATGAAAAAATACACAGCAGCAGCAATAAACAACAGCTAAACAATAAGAAGACAGAAAAAAAGGAAGGAGGGCTGGTATGGCAAGGTTTTGTGGGATTTTTTTCTACAGGCACAGTAAGTTATGGGGAATTTAGAAAGGGAATTCCCTTGACCTAAGAGAAACAAGGTTTCTCCACTATTGAAGCATAATATCATGGGAATAACTATAAGCTCCATCCATGCTCAATGCTGAGCCCCAAGGTCTTTTTATGGTGTCAGGAAACATTCTGCTCAGTTGTGGTTGTCAAAATCAGTCCTTTGTCATTAGTATTAGTATTATCTTGGTATTCGCAGATCCTAGGACAAAGTCTAGGATAGAGTCTTTCTTTATGGTTTCAGAAGTTCTGCTCCATCATGGTTGTTGTGGTCATTCTTCTGTAGTTGGTGATCTTGGTTTTTGCACAGATCCTAGGACGAAGCCTAGGATAGAAGTTTAAATTTATTTTTAAATATTTAGGATTAAAATTAAATTACTTATTCCAAATTTACTGTAACTTCACAAACATATCAGTTTATTTGTAATATTCTCTTTTTAAAAGAGCATCACACTGTATAAAAGAATAATACATAACTTTAGGGACCTCTAAAGTCCTAATATATACTAGCAATATATTATATTAGGATATAATAATATATAATATAGGACTAAAAACCTAGCAGAACTTATTTCATATAAAATACATTTAAATTGGCTAAAAATCATCTTTCACACAATGAAGTCTACTGATGGCAAATGGAAACTATTCAAAAAAAGCATTAGAAAACCCTTCACCTACTTTACATTCAGTAATTGCAGTTTCATTCTGTGTAATTCATCAATAAATTTAAAAGGTTTTAATTATTTGTTACATACAAACACTTTTATAGTTTTAGATTTTATTTAGATTTCAATTATCATCAAGAAAGTCAAAAATCAAAAGTAGCCAATAAAAAATGATTTTCATATGCTAAACACAAAATAATATTCATCAAATGTACTAATGACATATTAAAAATTACATTAAATTTTTTTAAAAAATTGTAGCTAGAGGCTCAGCAACAAAACACATGTTTCACATGAATGAAGCCTCAGGTACTTAAACTCTGAATGAAATTAATAAATAATGTAAAAATATAATCTATCAATTCATTGTTAATGAATTCAAAAAGACCTAAAATAACAATTAAGTGTGTTGACAGTATAGTACATTTTTATTAGACAACTGTAATAGTTATGATAATTTTAATATGCCGATAGTTTCCATGAGCTTTAAGTGAAATGAGAATATTATTGATTCTCAAAATGCAGTGAGATTATTATTATTATCCCCTGATTCTTAGTATCTTTTGTGCCACTTAAACTGAGAAGAGAAAACTAAATACCATGGAAAATAAGTATTATTCATGTATAAGATGCCAATAGTACTAATTCCTAAATAATGTATAGGAAGATTACACTTGGTTAACAAAGTATGCGTCTGTCCCCATGGAATTTATGGATCATTGTTCTTTTGGGAAAACTAAATCAAACCAAAATAAAACAATAAAAGGTTCACTTTACAATTTTGCTCTCAGAACGTATCAAGGAGACATTTTCTTTAGACCTAAAGAAAATCAATAGGCATATATTCTGTGGTACAAAATCACAAAACACTGAACTTTCAAGTTTTTGCCATCTTTCATTTCCTGCAAAGGATATTTATCATTATCACTGTTACTAGACTCTCCAAATAGAGACACCTTCCAAAATCCTCTGTAGAGAGATTTCAATAGCACATTGGGCAATATTACAACTGACTTCTTATTCACCTTGAAAAACTCCAACATCTCCTGGAGGATTGCAAAAAGGAAGGTGTGTTCTTGATCTTTAGTAGTCCAATTGGATTCCACTTTGCTATTCTAGAAACTAGGCAATATTTCTCACAAAGTTTCTTTTCTTAAAATATTAATCACATTATTTAATGTGATTATAATCTATAAGATGACACCCAACTATTTACTCATAACAAAGGCATTCCCCCAATTTCCTCTGTCATTTTCACCTACTCCTTTGATGTGTAAAAGTCCACCTGGACCTAACTCCATACTTTTTCACCCCGTTGAATTTGTACTGAGAATAAATTGGTGTGTTCCTATGAAAATTACAGTATTTAAAAATTTGGCTTGTTCATGGCCCAGGAACTCCAAGCACTGTTGCTGATATTTCAGTTTTTGTAGTTTGTTTTTGACTGCCAGGACTTCCTAGAACTATGAAAATGTTGAATGGGGATGACCACACTCACTCTAATCCAAATACTTTCATACCTGAAGTTTGGATCATATTGGTATTTCAGCAGAAGGACTCAGGAGTCGTGAAGCATTGCACGGTGAAGTGGCAATTATGGGTGATGGGTGTAGCAGGTGTGGCTTCAGTAGGATAGGACTTGGCCCATCCTCTACTCCCAAGATTGTCAGATTTCAACTGTGTAACCAGTGTTTAGCCATATTTTTTCTTGGTTTGGTTTACATGTCTTTTAGAGAACAAAGTGAGTCATAGAGTTGGCCAAATGCAGACATGATAGCTGTATCTCACAAAGTCTCTTCTGTTACATTCTAGTTCCCATTTTTCTCTTCTTCCCACTTTTGCAATTCCTTGTTGCCTGAAGCTTTCTTTAATCCTGCAACAGGCAGTAAAAGAATATGATTTAGGACTGGGAATATGAATGGCAAAAAACACCATTCAAATGTCTTCTTTTTTTTTTTTTCCGATTTGGTTTTTGAGCCAAACCCGGTGACGCTCAGGGGTTACTCGTGGCTATAAGCTCAGAAATCGCTCCTAGTTTGGGGGACCATATGGAGTACTGGGGGAATAAAACTCAGGTCTATCCTGGATCAGCCTCACGCAAGGCAAACACCCTACTGCTGTGCCTTTGCTCCGGCCCCAAATGCCCCCCCTTTTTTTTTTATCCCATTTCTAACTACATCATCTCTTTAAAGATGATTTAATACACATTGAACAAAGTTTTTGTTCAATACACAATATTAATAAAAATGCTTTGCTTCAATAAATTTTGTATCATATTTGGGGAAACAACAAACTAAAAGCTTATCTTCACTTTGTAATTCTCATAGACAAAATCCAGTTTACCAAACATTAAGATAAACTAAAGTTATCTATATGCAATTTTATATTAAGCTATGCATACAAAATATAGAATCTTAAAATTAAAAGATAAAGATCAAAGAGTAGTCTCTCAATTGGAATATGAATATCCAAGGGTAAGTGGTAAAAAAAATATTTGTAGCACAGAAAAAAATTTATTTTATTTCATACTTTATAGTCGTGATAATGTTTAATATTACACATAATATGTATGAATTTGTAATATAGATATAGATAAATTAACACTACAATTTCCTAGGGAATTGCACTGTTTTGGAATACTATTGAGGAGTGCCTTCTATATCTAAAAACAAAAAAATTATGTAGTATGAATATAATATGAACCCCAATCTAAAACATGTAATAGCTATATCAAAGGAATCTTCCAAAAATGTTCTTTTATTCCTGACTTTTTAAGATAATTTGAAATTTGGGGTAAATTTGACCATATATGCATGTAAATTATACTAATTCTGAATTAGGTAGTTATAGTTCTAATGTTATATATGACTGTGGATCATAGTGAGGTTAAGGATATAGGCAAAGATACAAATTTTTACTTGTTTTCATCAAAATTCACATCATGTTTTGGAGTTAATTATCTATATGAGTGAGACCACAACTTGAAAAGTAATAGGATATTTGGAGGACAGAGCACTAGGCAAAATGCATTTTTCTGAACAACACTCCTCTGAGAGTTCAGAAATGACTCTCTCAAGTGCACAGAAAAACTTGTACAATATTACTTTGGGAGCCAGAATAAAAGTACAGCAGATACATTTGTCTTGCATGTGGCTGATCTATGTTTGATTGCCACAGCACCTCTTATGATCGCTTTAGCCCTCAACGAGTTCTTCTTGAGTACAACATCAGGCTTCAGCTCTCAACACCACCAGGTATGGCCCCAAAAGGATACTTTTGCAGTTCTAGTTAAATAGAAATGTTCTTTGATGTTAGTAAAACCATTTTGAAGTACAAAAACAAATTCTACTGAATCTGTAATATGAATTGATTACCTCTGGTCTTTGAAAATATAAAGGTATTCTGGATTGGAAATTGGGGACAAAAAAAAAAGAAAGAAAATATAAAGGTAGGGAAGTCACTAGTTTTCTTTTTTTTTTAATGGGTGCACACCCAGTGATGCTCAGGGGTTACTTCTGGCTATGCGCTCAGAAATTGCTGTTGGCTTGGGGGATCATATGGAATGTTGGGAATCAAACCAAGGTCTGTTCTGGGTCAACCGCACGCAAGGCAAATGCCCTACCATTGCACCATCACTTCGGGTCTCAGGAGTTACTAGTTTTTAAATAACAAGTGGTAACTGTGAAGAAATTGTTGTGAGATCACCAAATTTAAATCAATTGACAATAGATGAAGATAGTGTTTTGTCATAATGTGGGTTTTTGAACTAGACATAACTTTGAGTCACAATTATCTACCAAGACATGAAATACAGAGGAAACAAAATTTCCTGGATTCTTATCTCCTTGCCAAACACATTCCTTTTGTCCATTTTTGAAAAATAACATCATTGAAGTAGTGGCTCAGTCAGTACCCTTAGTTGTTGTTTAATAAGATGAGACTTTTCCTTTGTATTTTTCCATAAAATGTAGTTGTGACCTCCTGTTGCAAGTTCATAAATAACACATTGCCAAAGATTATGAGGTGAAAATAAACTATTATATCTGGGGATCTGTCCACTTAGCAAAAGCACTCCTTGATAATTAGGGAGGGAATTAAAATTCAATATTAGGCTTACAAATATTAAAGGAAGATAAAGGTACTACTGAGCAGCCCTCAAAATATGCTCTCTCCTCTTCATTTCCTACTCAAACTAATTAATAAGAACAACAGTACCGTTTAGTTAATTCACACTAATGACAAGGAGCCCCAATGCAAATTACTGAATATTCCAGATTAGTCACTAAATAAATAAATCCCATAAAAGAAGGAAATTTAACAGTGCTGAGATATGAGGCAATATGTTCATTCTGTAATTGCCACTGAATTTTAATTACTTGAATATCCCTTTATACTACAATCAGGAAAGCTCTTTAATACACTTAGGTTAATACCAGGTGTTTCCACCATTTCAATATTCTACTGGAATTCGTATTTAACTACAGAATTTGTAGTCACCTTAGACATTGGGATGACTAATTTGTATTGCCTTTTAGTTTTTGTTTTAAGATTTGATTATTCCTCAATTACCTGTCAGACATATCTCACTAAATGAGGCCATTGAATTCAACAAACAGTAAATCAACTCAAGAATTATTAATTATTACTTTCAATAATAATGCCTATAGTAAAGACAACAATAATATGGACAATCTTCTATTTCTGTTAAAAATGATTGCCCAAATTTGTTTAACTATTCTCAGAAAAGTTCATTGTTTTCAAAAAGACATTTACCATCCAACAGATCAATGGTGTCCAAATAAGGTTGTCTGATAAGAAATCCACACTTTAGCCAAAAAGCAAATAATTATTTTAGAACTGAGAGCATTATAACACACCTAACATGGTTAACAGAAATACATTATCCACATATGATTCAAACATGAATTTATTTGAGAACAGATAACTCATTCTTAAGGAAAGAGCTTCAAATTCAATTATAGCTCATAGTGCAAGTATATGTTAAAAAAAATACTTACAAATCTTCCTCCAGATAACCCTCCAATTTCACATCTATTTGGTCAGACTCGGGGGAAAAAAGCAGAGTAGAAAATAAGGTTGTGCCCTGCTAGTAGGCTACAAAAGCAGAAACTGATTTTGCTAAAGTGTTGATCAAATAAATCAGGGACATGTATGACAGGAAAAAAATAGTATTTCAAAAAATAAAATAAAAAGGTAAATTACAGGAAAAGAAATGTATTTAATATAATAACTTCGATTAAAATATCCAGTTACCAAAAGCATATGAAATAAAGATTCTCTTTTGAGTTTCTATTTGCCACTAGTCAGTAAAGGGGAGCAAAGAGTTATTGATTTTTTAACACTTTTCAGGGGTATTTCCCAGTTCAGAAGAAAATAAGCAGCTGGCAAAGAGAAGAGTTCACTATGATTGAAACAATGGGAAGTGGAAAATTTTGGTAGCTTCTAGAACATCAGCCAATTTTACTGATAACTTTATGCCATAACTAGAGTTGATGTTGGTTGGAACAGCTGCTGTAGTTTGAAATAGTCACCTTTTCTGTGCTTTCAAAAATGATTTATTAACATGATCAATATGTAAACTGGAAAACATTGAATAATGTAACTTAATATTAATTAAAAGTTCTAACTTCTTTCCTTCTGGTTCTTTTAATTTTAGACCTTTTTAAAGGCTACACCATCCAAATATCTCTACATATAGTTATTGCCTTTTATTAAATCTTAAATATTTTTTAAATATGGAACGCTTCATGAATTTGCATGTCATCCTTGCGCTGGGGCCATGCTAATCTTCTCTGTATCATTCCAATTTTAGTATATGTGCTGCCGAAGCGAGCACTTAAATCTTAAATTTTATGTTCTCCACTATTATTTTTGGTAGAATATGGGTGTGTTTGGGTCACACCCAGCTGTGTTGGGATGCTTTGGAACACAATGAGTTGCTGGAAATAAAACCTGTGTAGGCCATGTGAACCGTAACCCCTTTCTACCTCCTGTACTATCTCTGATTTTGATCTACAATTCTTATTTTCTGAAGGGCTAAAACCATCTATTTAATTCAATCATATCATAGTCCCATTTAACCCTAAAGTCAAACTATCAAAATACTATGTATTTACAAAGTTTTAAAAGCCTCATATAAAAACATTCCAAAATTTAAGATTTAACACTCTGATATTAACATATATTGAAGGACAGTGTATATCTATCGTAAGCCTATGGATCACTATTTGCTCATCAAATGACAGATGATATAACTTAGGACATCACTAAAAATCATTTCAAGAGGAATATTGAGAAATATTTCTAGACATTCCAAAGTGAAGAAAAACCATGAGTCATGAGATCCATCTTTGTTGTGTTTCGTGTAAATGACAGTGCCTTTCTCTTTGGAATCTTCATTAACTTAGAGACAAAATATTTGCCAGATTCTACCAAATATGTATCAGTCATATGATACCAATATGTGCTATAATATGTTCATTTTATTCCCATCTGTATTTATTATGCGATTGTATGTAACAAAGCACCAGGCATTTATTATTCTACAGGCTCTTTGGGTTCAGCTTGACTGAGCTATTCACAGATTTGTGGTCAAATGATGGCCAAGACTGTTCTCATCTGAGAAAAAAGATTTACTTCCAAGTTCAAATCCATGGCTGCTGACACTTCACAGGTTGTTGGACTGAGATGCTTTGGTTCTTACTATGACCAGAGGCCTTTCTCAAGAGTTCTCTTCAGAGGACAGCTCAAAACATGGTTTTTTGAGGAAGCAAGTGGGAAAACAATAGAAGGCAGCAGAATGCAAGTCATTAATACATACTTCTTGACTCACTTATTCATATGAAAAATATACTCAAGAAGATTCAGAGGCATGAATACCAAGAAGTGAAGATACTGAGAATTACTTTGGGTTATCTTCTTGTTTTTATTTTATTTTTGCTTATTTGTTTTTTGGAGGGCCATAGCCAGCAGTACTCAGGGATTATTCCTAGTTCTACACTTCAGGAATTACTGCTGGCAGGTTCAGGGGACCATATGGGATACCAAAAATCGAACCAGATCAGCTGCCTGCAACATAAACACCCTACTTTCTCTGCTATCCTTATGCCTTTGTGTTACCTTTTTAGTTTTCGTAAATATACCTCCCATTAGATAAATTCTTATTTAGGGAGAGGTATTCTGCTAAGGATTAAATTCAGGACCACAAGTATACAAAACATATTTCAACACAAAATACATCTCATTCACCCTACAGTAATTTTTATCTTTTGAATTAAATAAATTTTCTTAAATTTACATAAAATTAGGGACCAGAGTAATAGTACAGTGGGTAGGGTATTATCTTGCATGTGACATACCTGGGATTAATCCCATCACTCATGGTCCCTAAGCATTGTCAAGAGTAATTCTTGACAGCAGAGATGGGAGTAGCACTTGGGCATAGTTGTGTGTGGCCCAACAAATTTCACACTTATACTACAGAGTGATGTATAGTGTTTATTTAATAAAGCTGCATATTTTAACTTGAGTAGTGCCAATCACTTGAACAACTGCAACAATTACTTTATTAATGCATCTACTACTGGAATACTAAGAGATTTTAATGAAGCATTTCCTTCACTAGAAAATTAAATAATGTATAAATAACAATTACTATAATTAAAAAACTTAAAGAAACTTTATAGACTCATGTTTATTAATTTTGATGACAAATATTTATTTATAAATGTCTACTTATACATTTAACAATCAAAATATCAACAACAGATCTTGAGAAAACAGTTGGCTCTTTCCACTCTCTGGAGAAGCATGTAATTTCTGTAGAATACTTATCTCTCTCTTCCTTTCTCCTTATCTCTCTCTAGATTTCTTTCACTAAAAACTATTTTGCTTCACAAAAAAAAAAAAAAAACAGTGAAAAAATAGTAAGGTGAACAAGTTTGAATAGGATATTCCATTCAAGATTTCTCTGAGCCTCTGAGTTAATACTCATTGTTAAATTCAATAATAAAAAATTATACTATAAAAGACTCTTTAATTGTGAAATAAAATTTAAGAGGTAAGGGAGCTAAGGTGTTAAAATGATTAGGTATTCAACTCTGAATTTGATCCCTGATACCACATGGCTACTGAGAATAAACAGCTAAATTCCTGGAAATCTTAGAACATTTCTTGAGTGGTTGCCCCACCAAAAAAAGAGAACAAAGCAAGTGAAATTTAGGCTGATTTTTCTTTTCCTATACTGTGCTTTCTACCCAATCTATGGCGTGTTTCTTGACACATCTAAGACTTATGTGCTTTTATACAGTCAAGGAAGTATATAATTGGTTGGTTCTGTATTGTCCAACCTTCCTCTATCATTTTCAATGATACACTTCACATCTTGATATGGATTATGACTTTATGACAATATGGCCAGGCTTTTATTTCCTTGCCCTTGACATATTTGTCAAATGCTGAGTAGAGCTAAGCAGAAATATCTTCCAACTAAAATGACTATGAACATTTATATTCTATAATTCTTCCATTTTTCTCCTTTTTATAAATTGATAAAGAATCTCATCAAAGTCTATGAAATAAATTCTCTGATTCCTTTAAACTATTTAACAAAGGCCATGTCATTTTTAATCTTATGCACATAGATAAATGCTAAAAAGAATAAACAGATATTCTCCCTAAAGGAAGTTGATATCAAATGAACCTAAATGTCCTCTTTGCTTCAGTATCAATCATTTGTGTAATTATCCCCATCTTCAGTGTTGTTTGAATTTTTCAGAGACAAGACCACAGAGCCGGAGAATATAGACAGCATCTTTTGTTTCTTGTACTAAGCGCTTTTCTGCTGTCTGTCTCTCCCTCTCATTTGTGAGATCTAACAATTTGGAAATGAATGTGCTTAATAGGCCTTATATGCAAAAACATTTCCTTTTGTTTTTTTTTTTTCAAAGGAAGCTAGAGTCTTGGAATTATCTCCTCATGTACCGCACCTTTTGACAGTGCTGAGTTTTTATTTATGTAAGAAGTTTAATTAATGCCCTTGGATATACTATTAACCTTTGGAATGGTTTCCTGATGCATGGAGGCCCTTTCTCTCTTGCTAGGAATTGATTTTTGGAATTGCCTCCTGTGACTTACGGTTCAGAAAGGAAGAGCCCAGACAAAGTGGCATCTCAGAAGTCAAACACTGAAGTATGTGATGAAGGGTTTGCATTAAATCTGGAAAATATGGTTCATTGAAAGTGTGTGGAATCAACTTCAAAGAAATATAATAGTTTTACATAGAGATTAAAATATCATGGTGGGACCGGGCGGTGGCGCTGGAGGTAAGGTGCCTTCCTTGCCTGCGCTAGCCTAGGACAGACCGCGGTTCGATCCCCTGGTTTCCAATATGGTCCCCCAAGCCAGGAGCGACTTCTGAGCTCATAGCCAGGAGTAACCCCTGAGCGTCACTGGGTGTGGCCCCCCCCAAAAAATATATCATGGCACACTGGAAGTATAAAGCCATTTTCAAATAAACAGAAGCAAGACTCAAATTTCTAGTAAAAAAAATAAAAATTCGGGCTGGCATGGTATCACTAGAGGTAAGGTGTCTGCCTTGCCATAGCTAGCCTAGGACGGACCGCGGTTCGATCCCCTGGCATCCCATATAGTCCCCCAAGCCAGGAGGGACTTCTGAGCACATAGCCAGGAGTAACCCCCAAGAGTCACTGGGTGTGGCCCCAAACCCAAAATAAATAAATAAATAAATAAATAAATAAATAAATAAAGATTCGCAAAAAATGGCAGCGATTATGGATATGCAGAGTAAAGAAGGAAGGATACAACTTTAGTAAATTTTATTGTATTTTCCTGGCTTGTCACCCAGAGACCTTTGTAAAGAAAATTATGCCAAAGATTATTCTTTAGAAACATTTCTTTTATTCAAGTTCTTATTCAATATAAAGTTAATTAATGGGTCATATTCTGCTTTAGAAAAGTAATTTTTCCAGTACAGAGGTAATATTTGGTAGCAAGGAATGGAAAGAGAAGTATTGCAAACAACTCATTTAAACTTGTTATCCAGGACCCAGAATGATATAGTACAGGTGTAAAGGTGTTTGCCTAGCATGGAGCCTCCATCGTCCTATGAGCCCTCTCAGAAGTAATCCCTGAGCAAGGAATTATAGCTCCTTATAAATAAATAAATAAATAAATAAATAAATAAATAAATAAATAAATAAATACACAAACTTGAGATCTAAACTTATAGTCAGATAGTAATCCTTGGTAAAAATCAAATTGCCTTGGCTTTCGATCTGTTTCTAAGACAGCAGAGACACCACAATTTTGTCATTTTAATCATGGCCTTTAGGAGAAGACAATATTGGTTTGTTTGCACAGCAGTTACAGAAAATACAATCTGCCACTAAGAAAAATAAGTAAAACTAGGTTCTCAGTTATATTACCAATTTGATTTTTAAAGTTTCATTTATGAAATCTGTTTGTCTTCTTACTACTGACACAAAGTGCTTATTAAATTATCTAGGGGCAAGCAATCAAGATCTGAGTAGAATAAATCACTTCATTTTTCTCAGTCAAATTGTAAGTGAAACACAGCCTATTGGTGATGAAGGAATATCATTGACTGTGTTCCCAGTTGCAACCTGTAGTTTTATATAAGGAGATACAGATGTGATTAGAGGTTCAAATTTTACTCTTGATGATTTTACCCAGTTAACTATGAATGCAAAAGCTCAAATTACTCTAAATAAAAATAATGGAATAAAATGAGTTATCATCAAAAATAAAAAGTATGGTAAAAATAGCATATGAAGGGGCCAGAGAGATAGCATGGAGGTAAGGCGTTTGCCTTTCATGCAAAAGGTCATCGGTTCGAATCCCCGTGCCCCATATGGTCCCCTGAGCCTGCCAGGAGTGATTTCTAAGCATAGAACCAGAAGTAACCCCTGAGCGCTGCCAGGTGTGACCCCCCAAAAAAATAGCATATGAAAACTGAAGAAAATACAAAATTTTGATGGAAAAACAAAACAGACATGGTTCTAGCCTAATTACCTGAACGTAAAAATCCAAAGAAAAGTGAACAATGGTGCTACCAAAATCCTCAGCAGAATAGGAGGAAGAAATGCAATACAAACCTTCATTAACAGGATTTGCACAACAGCCATGTTTAGGGTGGACAACCTCTCAGTCTTTCACCTGAAGGACTGATGATTTATTCTTCAATCTTACCACTCCCTCAGGAGATAAGATGCTTATGTGGGATAGTTCAAATAGAAGGTCTAAACTTGATATAAAATATGGTGAAGAAATGTGGTGGAAAAATATAGAAGAGAGGGTCAAATAAAATTCAAGTAAATAACTGGGATTCTTAATTCCTTTTTCTTGTACAAATTCAGAATTACTTTATGTGTTCCCAACATATATTATTGCTCATTCCTACTCTTTCAATAGTCTTCCCTGCCTGTCCTAAGATAAGAGATAAAGATATACTTCATTAAAACTTTTTTCTCTGCATATATCTATCTGGTTTTCCTTGTTGGATTGCTATACTTCATGTATAGTAATACTCTTTTGTCATAGATTCAATGTCCATAAATTGATGCTTTGTCTCTGGGCTCTCAATTTAGTTCCATTGGTCTATTTCAATGTCTCACAGTTTTAAATACTACAGTTTACTAGTATAATTTAAGTCAGGTAATACATATTTTTTCTCAGAATTGATTTGTAGATTCTGAAAGTTTTATGATTCCATAAAAATTTTAGTAAAATTTGTACTAAATCCTTAAAGAATGTCATTTGAATTTATGAGGATTGCTCAAAATCTGTATATGCTTTATGGTTGGATTTTTTATAATATTATTTCAATCTCTAATTATGAAATATATTTTCCACTTTCTAATGTCCTATTTTATTTACTTCATCAGTGACTAATATTATTAAATGCCTAAGTTTTTCTCTTTCATTTTTTAAAATAATATCTTTATTTAAGCACCATGATTACAAACACTTATATAGTTGGGGTTCAGTCATTAAAAAGAATAACCCCCTTCACAGTGCAACATTCCCACCACCAATGCCCTCCATCTCCCTCCTCCTCACCTCCTGCCTGTATTCAAGACAGGCATTCTACTTCTCTCACTTACTAACATTGTCATGATAGTTGTTAGTGTAGTTATTTCTCCAACTGCACTCACCACTCTTTGTGGTGAGCTTCATGTCTCGAGCCAGTACTTCCAGCCCTCATTTCTATTATCTCTGGTCATTATTACAATAATATCTTTTTTTTTCTTAAAACCCATTGCAAGTGAGACTAATCTGTGTGTATTTCTCTTCCTCTGATTTATTTCACTCAGCACAATAGTTTTCATGTCCATCCATGTATAGGAAAATCTCATGACTTCATTTCTCCTGATGGTTGCATAATATTGCATTGTGTATATATGCCACAGTTTCTTTAGCCATTTATCTGTTCTCTTTTATCTTTTATGGTTAATTTGATACCTAGATTATCTGATTTTACACAACCATCTTCATTATAACACATAGTACTATAACCAAGATATGAAAACAACCCAAAAGGTTCAACAGCATATCAGAGGAAAAAGAAGGTGTGATCCATATAAAGAAAGTTACTTTGCTAAAAAGAATAAAAATATTACTCAACTTAAAAAAGATTACATGAGATGATACCTCATTGTTATTTTGATTTGCATCTCTCTGAATATTAGTGATGTGGAGCATTTTTTTATTTGTCTTTTGGCTATCTATATTCTTCTTTAACAAAATGTCTGCATTTCTTCACCTCATTTTTTGATGGGGTTAGATGTTTTTTCTTGTTAAGTTCCATCAATAACTTATATGTATCAATTATTAGCTATCTATCTGATGGGTATTGGGTAAAGAGTTTCTCCCATTCCATGGGTGTCCTCTGTATCCTAGTCACTGTTGCCTTATAGATGCTGGGATTCAAACCAGGGTCTGTCCTGTGTTGGTTGCATGCAAGGCAAATGCCTTACCACTGTGCTATTGCTCTAGCCCTAAGGTACACATTTTTACATTGCTTTTTCCAATATTTTTTCATTTCTTTGTATATCTTTCATGCTTCTTTAGATAACATTTTCTAACTTTTAGTGTATAGGTGATTATATATCACCTTTTTTGTTATATTTATTGCTAAATTAGGGCTAGAGAGATAGTATGCTTATAGGGTGCTTTTCTGCATGAAGTCAATCAGAGTTCAATCCTCCGTACCCATACAGTCCCTGAGCACCTTCAGGAGTATTTCCTAAGAGCATAAATAACACCTGAGCATCTCTGGGTGTAGCTCAAAAGAATAATAATATATATGTATATATTTATTGCTAGGCATTTGGCTACTTCTTATGCAATTTTAAATGGGCTTATTTTCTTAATTTATTCTTCTGCTATTTCATTATTTATATTTAGGATTGAAAATTATTATGATAAAACCTTATATTCTAACATTTTAATTTATTATTTTAAATAACATTTTATTAATATATTTGGGATTTTTATATACATTTAAATCAAATCAATATACAAGCATATTCATTGGTCTTAATACCTTTATTTTTAGCATTGCCCATGCTATCTTAAGTTGCACCACTAGATGAGAAATAAAAAATAAAAACATAAGTGGTCAGGGATTCTCAGAATTTAGATGCAATTAAGTTTAATCAGGAATTCATATATTCCATCTCAGACAATATGAACAATTTAAGAAGAAATATTGATTTCTTCAATTTATGACAGATCTGAAAATAATAGATCCCAAAATAGATGAATATAGGTAAATGACATTTATAGTCTTATTATTCTGTGTGCTAAATGAATAGAAGAAAGACAGATTAATACATAAAGCATTTATCTCTTAATGAAATGAAGATCTTATTTTCCCCTGATTGTTGCTAAGTTTTTATTTCTCCAAAGGATTGCTGAGAGGCTTTAAATCCATGGATTAAAATTATAAAACTTTAGCCTTTCTGGCTGAGTTGGCAAATCCTTAGCACATTGACCTTTAGGTGGTTGTGTAAAGCTCCTTCATTTGCAAAGGTGTAAACTGAATAATAGAAGATGGAGTGACCCTCTAGGCTCTCTTCACAGGAAAGAAGTTTTTCATTATGACTGTATCATTTGTTAATACTACAGACTTCCTTCAATAGAAACGAGTTCATTATAAAAATAAAAAAAAGTATTACTTGCAAAACACTGTGGATATAAATATTATGGCCTTTGTAACTGACAGGTGAAATGAAGCAAAGAAAGATGAAGCACATATAGTCCCACAGGCCACACAGTACGAGGCAGAAACATACTTCAAAAGTTTTGATCTTAAAGTGCCTGTCAGCATTAACCTTCCACACCCAACACTATTTCTTATTGTGGCTTCAAAATTGAGTTAATGTGCCTCTTTGGGGGAGGGATTTCTGTGAAGATGGGAAAATAACTGAGTCCTCAGAGGATGTTCCCTTTCAAACATTTAATTTAAAAATAATAGGAACTGCCATGGAATCCCCAAAAGAAAATAAAACATGATTAAGCATGTAAACTAACCGAGCATGCATAGTGATGTTAATATTATAATAACTAACATAGCCAATTTGTGAAATATCAAAATTAGCATCACAGAATTGCAAATGAGGCAACAATAAAATATCTCTTTAAAGTGATACCGTTCTTTTAAAAGCAGGTACATACCCAAAACATTCAAATGTAGCTTAGACTTATGTCTGAAATTCTTCATATTCCAAAATGAATAGTGTTTTCCAAATAATTATTTTAGAAAATATATAATTGAAGACTTCCACTAAAATGAATACTATTTATATATCCCAAAGATCTTTTTGCAGTCTACTAGAATGTTATTTAAATGATATATTTTATTTACATACATGGATTAAGGATTTTCTACTGAATGAAATTCACGTTAAATCAAATATAATCTCAGGTGGGAGCGATAGTCCAACTGGTAAATCATTTGCCTTGCACTTGTTCAACAAGGGACCACAGCATCCCATATGGTCCCCAAAGCCTGCCATTTGATTCCTGAGGGCATAGCCAGGAGTAACTCCTGTGTACCTCTGGTGTGAACCAACCATCCCACCTAAAAAGCTAAGTTTCCACTTCCCCCTTCAAAAGTCACATTTTTATGTATAAAATTGGCTTAGTTATTTTTTGATATTTTTCTTCTGTGTTCTATTATTTTTGGTTAAACATAAATTTATGTATCTAGAATCTTTAATTTTTATATTTTACTCTGGATAACAACCACTATTTTAGGCTCCAGGCTACCTAACCTAACAGTTTTTCCTATTAGTTAAGTTGTTAGTTAAGCTTGAATATCCTTCCCAAAACCTTTTATTTAAGACAGAAGGTTTTCATTTTCATGAGTTTTTAATCCAGTACATACCACTGTGGTTAGAAAAGTAATATATTTGTAAAATTGAGTCCTTATTTGTGTGGCACTTTATTCCTTCTACTAGAAGTCCATGAATAGTTTGCCTTAATATCCCACTTTCTAACCCACACAAAACAATAGCAATAGCTTTTATCTCTACAACTTATCCCACAGTCCATTTGTTTTTAGTTCATTTATTTCAATATTGCTCAGAACAAGGAAGTTTTGAGAACAACAAAGATAAATTACTTTAAAATAAAAAAGTATTAGACTGTGACTGCTATGACCTGATAATGTTCATTAATTTTTTCAATTAATATAACATAATGGGAAATAGCTCATAAAAATAGAATGCAAGAAGGTCCAAATGGCAGGGTATCGAGTGACATTGTATTTTCCCCTCACTATTGAGAAAGTGACAACAAAGGTTAAGAAATCATAGAGTTAGTGATTTTAGAAATCCTTGTATTTGTAGAAAATTTCTCACACACACAACCTATTCATAGAACATATTTCAGCATATTTCTAGTCTGTCCAAAGGAATAGTATGAAACTTGCTAAAAAAGAGAGCTGGAGAAATGATGTACTTAAAAATGGGGCTTGACCTTCCGTAGCTTATTCTGGATCCCTGTTCTTTTTATGTCTCTTATGACCACTTTACACCTCATTTCCTTCTCTATGACCCCTTCAACTCCCTGCATAGAAACTGCTTCTCCTTCAGGTTCCCTGATTCTATCTTATTTCCCTAGAGGAAAAATAAATGGAAAATGGAAGGTGAGTGACAGAGATAGGACAAGATATAGTAGAGTAGCCACATCTGACTTAATATTATTTATGTTGAAATGTTCACCTACATACATACCTTCACATTTCAATTTCAATTATATTCTGTGGATAAAAAGAAGCTTGACCTCCAAAAGTCTGTGTGAGATGCTGATTTCTATTTTTATGCACTGATTCTATACACAAAGAACTTAATCTTACATAAGAAACTGTTCCTGAATATTATTATATTTTATGAAATATTGATGAATAGTGGTAATTTTGTGATTAAATTTTCTGGACACATAACAAATAGATTTCTATATTCTGAATATTCCAGTTTTGAGTGTATGATTACTTATTAAATATCTCTATAATATAAAGAAAGAATCATTTTTGATGTGTATGATTCTCTGAATTCTAATTTTAAGAAGTAAGGAAATAAGATTTTTTGTGAATATACACACTAAAACCTGGCATCACACCACTAAATGTCTCTGAGGATTTACTTATACATAATTATTAACTATGAAGTAAACTTAGAAAAGTAGAAAAAAATCATTGGAAGAGGAAAGATTTATTATTTTGTTGGTTTATCTCTGATTCTGTTCTTTTAAATGCCCAAATAGCATAAATCTTGTGATATTAAAAAAATCTAGCAAGTGGTACATAATATATTAGGAACAATTGAGATTAAAAAATTTCAAGTAGATAATAATTCTTTAAAAGTTCATTGCAATTTCTCTAGAGGCTTTGCTGTCAGATTAATCAAGAAATTTTAATCAGTCTGTTTAATACATGTGGCTTATTAACACATATTTCTTAAGGATTAAAATCCACACTTCACAATTCACACATACAATATCAGCATTTACAGTCATCCAGACAGCCCAGAGTAATTTGGTGTGTACCATTTCCTTACAGTTTCTTCTCTCATCCAAAGATTCTTCTTTCTCTTTCCTCAGACAATAAGCCCTGTAAGCAAATATTTTTCAGCTGACATAGAGACTAGTACTATGTCTGGCAGAGAGTAAAAAAAATAATACTTTTGTTGAACTGACATTTTCAAACTGGTCCAATATGTAACAAATTTTCAAAATTGGTAAAATTTGTACATATGTGTATTGGTATGTGGATGGGGGAAGAGGTGTGCCACACTTCGTGCATACTCTCTCTATAAGACTGAGTCATTTCTGCAGTCTCTTAAATTAGTTTATGATAATGTTAAATTTTGCTAACTAAAACATTGAAGGGCTTTTACTTCACAAATAGAGCTAAAATAAAAACCAGCAAATGACTATATACAGAACATCAGTATTGTATTTAATGATGCCCATAGAATTGAAACCAATCAACAACTACAATGAGAAAAACAAAGGTGTAATATTAAAGATTTTAAGAAGTACCGGTAAACCTTATGTTTTATACAGTCATTATTTTAAATTCAAATGAACGATTTTAATTCATTAGTAAAAGATGCCTTCATTTGCTTTCTGTGATATGAGCAAACGTTTAACTATAAAATTTAAACTCTTCATTTTGCAATATTTTTACCATACAGAAAGGACCATAAAATAATTATATAACAAAAATTTCAGATAGCTAGATCCTAGAGTTAAAGATTTCACACACATGTAGAGAATTCAACATGAACATTTTTCTCTTCCAGTTTAAGTTATGGTCATTCTTTTTTAAAACAATCTTGTCCCAATAGACACTACAAGGCACACTGTGCCCGAGGATGCTGGGAGGGTGGGCGTGAGCAAGCAGCAGAGGTGAGGACAGAGATGTGAAAAAAGTAAATTAGCAGTCCTGACTAGATTGCATTGCTTCAGATTCAAATTCCACTGATTCTTCCCTACTGGGAAACCTACAAAAAATTATTATGAGAGTCCATTTTTTTTTCAAAATGATCTTGAGCACTAAAGAGCTGAAAATGTTCTCATCTATGTATAACAAGTCATACAGAAATAATTTTAAGCAGATATGTGCAGCATTAACCACACATCAAATAATACTCAAAAATAAACTGAGTTATCAACATAAAAGAAAAGAAAAGGATTCTTAAAAGTTAGTTTGCAACTTAGGAAAGCTGAGAAATTAAATAACTATCATAAAGACTAAGATAATATGGGGTTATGAGATATCAAAGAGCTAGTGCACATGTTTTGCATGCAAGAGGTACCATATGGTCCACCTCGCACTGACAGATGTAACCACTGAAAATCACCAAGTGTGGCTCCTAAACCAAACATTTTCAATAAAAATAACTTACCATAATTTTTGCTATTTAAGACGCCCAGCCTTAAGAGGCACATATATTTTAGACGAGGAAAACAAGAAAAAAATTCTAAAGCAAATGGTGCAATGCCAGTCCCTTTCAGGAGACGACAGCTGGAAACAACCAGCCTAGGGGCCAAAGTATATTTACAATATGCTGGTCCACAGCTGGTTAAACACATTTACCTAACTTTTTTTAGCATCAGAAAATGAAAAAACATTTTTTTAATTTTATTTTATTTTTGGTTTTTGGGCCACACCTGTGACGCTCAGGGGTTGCTCCTGGCTATATGCTCAGAAATCGCTCCTGGCTTGGGGGAGCCATATGGGACACCGGGGATCAAAACTTGGCCCATCCTAGGCTAACATGCAAGGAAGATGCCTTACTGCTTGTGCCACTGCACCGGCTCAGATAAAAATTTTTTGAAATTAATATAATAAAGTATAAGTCGCAACAGAGCTCAAATAGCCTTAAAGGAAAGCTCTATATGTGACAGCGAAAATGTGTTAACCTGATTGCTCCTACTATGTGGTGTGTCTGAGCAATAATGGGGTAACACTGCGGATGTCAAGTGGTTAGTATCTGCTCTCCTCCCTTGTACTCATGCTTCAGCTTCAGGCAGCATTCGCTCCATAAGACACACAAACAATTCCCCCCCATCTTTTGGGGGGTAAAATGTGTCTTATCATACGAAAAATACTGTATTTATTTAATATACACACACGACAAAATGATGGCTAACACGGAATGTGAGAGGGCAATTTCACACCCTAGCATTTCACTTAGTTTCACCAGCTTAAGTTTTCACAAAATTTTTAAAGTGATGATAAAAAAAAAATACACTGTCTAGGCAACTCATGTTATCATCTGTCACCTGTGCTTCTTTTGTATGTATGTTTATACATCTCCGAGACAATAAGCATAAACTCCTGAACTATAACATCCATGAAAAAGATTTTCTTCACTGATATATTCCCAATATCTAACTATGGGCCCAGTAAAGACAAATTGACTGAAAGAATTTTATATAAGTAACTGAATTTTATTTCCTACTATATCAAACTTATCAATACAAGTAGTTAATTCCCTCTTTTGATTGACTATGCTGATGATTTCCCCAGTCCTTTGGGGGAAACTCTTAGACAATAAAATTTAGCTTAAAACTGAGATCTCAAGAAAAATGTGGTGAAGATGTTTTCTCACTAACTGAGATTGCAGTAACTTGGACAAAAAGGTAAAGGTAAAAGTAATGTTTGCACTTCTTATGTGACCGTAATTGCCATGTAGAAGTAGCACACTTTCTAGAACTTTCAGCTGTTTTTAGAAAAGGCATTTAATGTGTCAGTATGTTTTGTGAATTCATTAACTTTTCCTTAGCTCTGTCCTAGTGATTACAGTCACTGTGTCATGAGTAGCATCATGCCTGAGTGTCTCTAATTTCTGATCTCGCTTCAGTTTCTGTATCTGGCAGTACACTGCAGCTTGGTCCCCTGACCTAGGAGAATCCTTAAGGTTAGATTCCTTTGAAACTGGGAACAGTGTTGCTGTCTTATGATTTAAGATTCACATCTTTTTTGTATTACTAGATGGGGATGCATTTTCTCCTCAAATCATGAACCAGTTTTCAAATAAAAAGTTTAAATTGTGTCCAGAGTGGAATAAAAAAAAATAAGATACTTGTCTTGCTGTTGCCAACTCTGATTTGTTCCTAATACTGCACAGTCAACTGAGCACCACTAAAACTGGCCCCTTAGCCCTTTAGTATGGAGTCCTGAGCACTGTTAGGCATGGCCTAAACACCCTAGATAAATAAAAATAAATCTACCTTAAGTTTTTGTATTTGGTTTTTATCTTTGTTTCCTGCATCAGACTATCTTTTGTTCCTTGAATGTGCTTGTTTTTTTGTTGTTGTTGTTGTTGTTTTTTTGTTTTATTTGGTTTTTGGTCCACACCCGGTGACACTTAGGGGTTACTCCTGGCTATTCACTCAGAAGTCGCTCCTGGCAGGCACGGGGGACCATATGGGGAATCGGGGGATCGAACCGCGGTCCATCCTAGGTTAGTGCAGGCAAGGCAGGCATCTTACCTCCAGCACCACCGTCTGGCCCCAATTGTGCTTGTTTTTTTAATTTAAAATTTAAAGTTAATAGTTGGCTACACACATGTAAGGATCATTCCAGGGTTGGCAAACATGTCTTAATTACTCTGTCAGCTAAAAATCATTAGAAATACCTGCAAAGATTCCAAGACAGAGAGCTTTATGTTCATGGATGAGTATCTGCTAGTATAATATCTATTAGCGATGCTTGCCAAGGGAGTAGTTATGGGAATTGGGGTCATTCCTTGTGTGAGACAAGATTTAAGAGGACAAATCATGTTTCTCTTATTCATGCTATGCAATGCATCCTGCCCTACCATCATGCCTGGGATCGCTGAAGTACGTCATAAAAAAAAAAAAAGCTGAATACTACATTAAAAAGCTGAACAAAAGTACATATACTATCGTGAGTGCTAATATGCATATATGGTTATGTGCTTACATTAATAATGTTTATAAATAAACTTTAAATGCAGGAAAGAGCTATTCAATAGAATAAACATTGTTTAGAAGCTCACCCTTGAGTTCAAGTATTTTCAAGTAATTGTTCTTAACTTTATGAAAGTAATTTAGAAACACAGTCAATATAATTCCTTCAGGTATTAGTAAAGATATAAATCTGAACTGAACTCAAATGATGACCATTTATGGTTATGACAATTATGACCATTTAATACCCTTTTCAAGGAGATGCCTGAAGATGACCAGTTAGTTATTGGTGATGTTGCATGTGGTCTCTGGTTTTAAATAGATTCAATTTTCTGGATACTGGAATATGCAAAAGCAATATCATTACCAAAAAATGACAGAAAGATATAAATATATTGAGAATTGTATGGCCCTAGGTACATATTATTTGATAATGTTTAGGAATTATTCATAACATTTTGAAATTATTCATATTTGATTAGATGGAATTAAATTAATAATGGACTTAACGGCTGTGTTAAGTAATTGATGATACCAATCAAAAGATACAATCGAGAACACAGTGACCATATACATTTAAATGTAGTTCATTGTGAGAGATGAACTAATGAGAAAGATAGGTTTAAAATATTAAGTAAACCAGCAATTCTGCAGAGGCAGCATTATTCTGTCACTGTTTTATACAGAATCAGGGTAAGTAGTTGAGGGACACTCTAAAAGGAAAATATCTTCACAAGATGGAAGGCCATAAATGTGGAATATTAGAATACATATGGGTGTTTGTTTGGAATTTTAAAAACTTTTTACTAGAGTGTTTAATTTTATGAAGACACACCTATGTTGCAGAGCATTAATGGTGTTACTGTATCAATCAACAACAGAGTTAGGTAAAAGTAAAAAAGAAAAAAATAGTAAGGATCCATAAAAACTAGTGATTATAGATAAAGATACGTTTTCTCAAATAACTCTTTTATAAGGTTTCAAACCAGAGAAGGGTGATAGGTCAGAGAAATAAATATTTAGAAAATAGGAACTTTGATTCCATGCACTAGCAACACCTGACCTCGGAGAAAAGCATTCAATTCTGAGTTTCATTTTTTGTTTATGTAAAAAGAGCAAGGCATATTTAGTAACTCCTTAAAAAAATTTCAGAAAGTGTGAAAAAATGTAATGGTTTAAATGGGAGTTGTCTAGAACACGGTAGACCTCAGAGTACAGCAAGGAGAAGGTAAAAAATTGAGTGGAGGAGTAGAAACACAAATTTGAAAGGATGGGGACAGGAACCAAGAGGTATCAATGGTGTTAAGAAAGGACAGGACTAAATATCCAAGCCAAATCCAACAATAATGAAATTAACAGACCCAAAGTTGAACAATCTAAACTTATAAATGTGGTCCTGTCATGTTAGCTGGAGTTCACTGAATGGTAGTATCCTCTGGGAACATTGGTGGAGGGAGGTAAACCCTGGTAGTGGGATTAGCCCTGGGTAATAGTGGGTATATTGTTTGTCTGAAACCCAAATATGAAGAATTTTATAAGTTACATTTTTTTTCAAAATTTTTGATAGAAAATATTTTCTTAAATTTTAGAAAGTACAGATATACAATAAATCTTGACTGTCAAATCCCTTCAACAGGAAGAAAATATAATGCAAGGGAAAACGTATGTCATACATTATATTGGATGTTGCATCATACATGCATGTATGGAAAGAAGCATCTGTCTCCTACTGTCTAAAGTGGCTACCAGCTGTAAGTACATGGGACATGCATGATGCTGGAGAGTGACAGATAGCACAGACCACCCCTGTCAACATCCAAAGGGCACTTTTCTCAATAGTTTCCAGTGGCTTTTTGTACATATGACAAATATATCCCTTTGATAATGACAGCAGTGGCTAACTCTGAACTTGGCAGGAACACAATCTGAACTATGTTAATATTTCAGTGTGGCAGACCTTGCCACAATCGCCTCTTGATAATGAATCTGTAGATAGGGAGAAATGACTACGGGACCTTAATTTATCTTAAAGACAATTAATAATATTACTGGAGGGCAGTAAATGAAACACAGGAAGAAAATGAGAAGCAGGGTGGAAGAAGGAGCTCTTCAGTCTGAATTTGTCCTGAAACCCAACCTAATACAGACAGAATAGGCATTTTGACAAGGCTTTGCACTATTTACTAGACAAAGATTTCGGAAGTCATATTGTAGAATTCACAACGATCAATTCCACACCTCACCTACTCTGAGCATGTGTCTCATTCTGAGGCTCTGCTAGGCGTGGTGAAGATAGAAATAGACACTTTTCCTTCACATTTTTTTCATCAATTATTTCTGGTTTGCTGTAGCTTTGCCCAGAACCAACGATGCTTTACCAGAGCTCTTTGCCTCACTTAACATCTCCACAAATACTAATTGAGAAAGAACGCTGAGACTGCTACAGATAAGTTATTTAAGTCCCAAGTCCAATATTATAAGCCAATATGTGGCCTGGCCACCCTCTACATTTATCTAGAAGACTGACTGTGTTTATGTTTTCTTTAGATTTTACTATCCCTTTCATGAGTAATAGAATTCTATTCTAAAAATGCAGTATTTCTGACTAGGCCTAGAACACATGAAACTTTGATGCATACATAATCCTTTGACCTCATAGAACCTTAAACCTGGACTCCCTGAAAATATTTGAAAACCATCACCTCACTGCAACTTCATCCCTGTACTTGCTACTTCCATGTGTACCTGTGAAACCTTTGCTCTCTTGATTACAGGAGTCTCCACCCTTTCTCAGGCACCGTTAGACAAAATCATAGCCTTCCTGGCTCATGAAGCAGGTCCTCCATGAGAATTTCTTCCCTATGAGCATCTTATCAACCCAAATATTTATCTTATCAGCCCAGATATTTCTATACATTCATTTCTCTTTCCTTTCTATTGAGGACCCAGTCAAACTCACCCAAAAAGGAAATTATAATTTAAATATGTAAAACAATTAAGAAGTACATTAAATATTATATGTAAATATATATAATACACAACAAAATAGAACCAATAGAACTCACTAGTTCATGTGAGAGCCTACATATGTTGCAAAAGAACATGAAAAGAAACATGGGTTAATGAAAATTAATTGTATGACTTCACTCTCATCACTTCAAGATTTTTGATTGGGATGATACCTAACACCCTATTTTGATAGAATGTATAAATTAATTTTATTTCTCAAAAGGAACGTCTTATAATTCCATTTAAATAATTTAGATTTCAGATAATAATTTCACATCATATTCCACCCTTCAAAATACAAATTACTTCCATTAGACTTTTTGATAAACACAATAAAAATGTTTAACTCCCCTAAAAATAACATTATTTAAAACTTCATGCTAAAGACTTGAGAGATTGTGCTGTGAGTAAGGCATTTGCTTTGCATGCAGCCAACCTGGGTTTGAGACATGAAACCATGTAAGGTTTCCAAACTTTATCCCTGACACACACAGTCAGGTGTATGCCATGATTACTGCTGATATGACTCCAAAAGGAAGCAAAACTCAGCTCCAAGTTGAAATTATTTATGAGTCACACTTCTATAATGAGTATTTAAAATCACTGTTGTTTGGGGCTGGAGAGACACAGCAGGTAAAGTACTTGTCTTGCACGGCACAGATCTAGGTCCTAGCTCTGGAATCATATATAGTCCTCTGAGTCCAGCCAGGAGCAATCCCTGAGTAGAGAGTCAGAAAAATCCTGAGCATAGCCAGATAGTGCCTAAAAACAAAACAAGATTCTGCTGTCATTAGTTGAGATGACTAAACACGGGAGAGCAGGTGTGAGCACACAGTTTGGTTACTGCTACTGAAGACTGCCCCCCACCCCCGAAAAAAAGGCAGCTGGGCAGAGCAGGGGTTGTCACTTCAACTTTGATGATTGAATCTTCACAATAAAAAAGAAACAAACTCCAGAGGAATATAAGGTTTAGATCTAACTTTCTTCTTCCCATGCCATTTCATGCCATTTCATTACACACTGATGTTTTCCAAAATCACAAATTTCTCCCTAAACAATTTTGTTTAAGTAACTGTCTTTTTTTTTTTTTTTTGTATGAGTCTTTGGGGTCAGAGTACTCACTTTGGAGTACTCAGGGTTTAAATTTGATTCTGCATCCTGAAGGGACCTTGTGTGAGAGGACGATGTGGCACCAGGGATTCAATAGGTAGCATGTAAGGAAACTGCCATAACCCCTACCACATTCTTATGAATGATTAAAAAAAAAAACATTTTCATGATTTTATCCTATTTATCTTCTAAATGTAAAAGGAGGTCTTGGGACCCAAGCCAACCCTTGCCTTGCACACAACCACTCAGGTTCAATCCCCAGCATCCCATATAGTCCCCTGAGTCTGCCAGGTATTATTCCTGAGTGCAGAGCCAGGAGTAACTGCTGAGCATAGCTGGGTGTAGTCCTAAAACAAACAAATAAAAAGAAAGTATGTTATGCTTTCAGTGTACTTAATGTTTTTCTGGTGATGTATCCATGACTGGGTTATACGTAAAGGTTTGCCTAAATACATGCTTTACATAATTGAATATCAGGCCTGAAAGCATGGATTTGACTGGCTGTTGTCTCCTTTAAAATACACATACTGAAATACATTTTTTTAAATCTAAGTTGCAACAGAATAAATCAGATGGCTCTGAAATTTTTCTAAATCAGTGACTAAACAAATCACTGATTTTCATTTGTAATCATTGTGACAGGAAAAATCATAACATTTAAGGCATTATCAGATCAGCAAAATTTAAATTGACTATAATCATGCAACCCTAATTTAGGATCCGTTGACAATATTATTAATAAAACATTGAAAAAGTAGACAAAAATAAACAAACAAAAAATGGATTTATACACACACCAGTGTAGACTTCTAACTCTCCTACCTTGGGTAATATACATCTTGGTTAATATACAGAGTAATTCTGTGCCTCAAAATAATCTTCCCTCTATTCCCCACAAGAGATGCAAGAGACTAATGAATTCTGTGTAGTCTGAGCCACCTCTTGCTCGTTCCTGTGAGGATCTATAACTAATATAGTTTTTGTTGGACACTTGTCACCCATATTTTACATTTGGGGAAGGCTCAGAATTATAAAATGAGATATAATATTATATTAGTCATCTCAGTATGCTGAATATAGTTACCTTGCATTTTCCTAGCACTTTATTTTTTCATGTATTTTTTCTACTTTACTTTAAAATTTTTTCAAACTTTAAAATATGTGTAAAATCTATAAAAAATATCTGTATAGGGGCCCGGGAGATAACATGGAGGTAAGGCGTTTGCCTTTCATGCAAAAGGTCATCGGTTCGAATCCCGGTGCCCCATATGGTCCCCTGTGCCTGCCAGGAGCAATTTCTGAGCATGGAGCCAGGAGTAACCCCTGAGCACTGCCGGGTGTGACCCAAAAACCAAAATATATATATATATATATATATATATCTGTATATTACTTTTAACAATTTAAACACTTGTTCACTCTTCTCACTTTCTGTGTAAACAAATGTGTCTATGTATTTTTTTCTATATTTGTATTTATATGGGGTTTGCTGAACTACTTCAAAGTACAGACCTCATGATCCCAAATCCTTCAGCATGTATCTAAAATTATGCTTTTAAATAACTTTAACACAGAGGTCAGTTTATCAACTTAGCACACTATAATTTTTATATTCATTAAACTTTCTTTTTTGATTTAAAATAAGACTCAGGATCTTGCATTATAATTATTTATATTATGTATTTACATAAATGGCAACTTTTTAAATCACTACTTTTTGCATATGCACAGCTCTTAGCACATAAAGTAGCTTTGAAAGTATAAAAGGACCTGGGAAGATACGATAAATGAGGTAGGAAATTATTCGTTAATTTTTTCCATATTAACTTAAGTATCAAGTTAGACATTTTGACATCATGATATTCCATATATAAAAAGCTGGGAGAAACTCATGCATTTTTTTCCTTAAAATTCTTGCTTCTTACATTAGATCCTAAAGAGAAGCTTGCCTATGTCACAAAGCCTGGGAGAGCCACTATGCCCAAAACCATACCCCTCATGCCCAACACACCAGGGGTTCTTCAATGCCTAACTGCCTTGCTCAGCCACTCAGAGAGCCCATTATAAATACATAAAATGCTCTTTCCTTACTCAGCATGGACTAAATTGGGCAAGTTCACTCATGAAAAGAAAAAACACAATTTAATATCTTTCACTTTTCTTCTCTGGCCTGAGCTATTCATATCTAGAAAAAACAACCATGGTACTGAAACAACCTTTCATAAATGAGATAGATGCAGATCTCCTATCACAGAGCATCAAACAACAAGCTATTTTCCATCATCACATGGGACATTGTGCAGTGTGTTACTGAAGTGTTGCAACATGAATATCACAATCAACTCGACAATTAGCATTTTCCAAGACAATAGACGCATTATTGGTTGGGAGAGTTAACAAACACTCTAAACAGAGGGCCATTGAACCACTACTTAATGGCTGTTTTAGTTCCTTTTATGTAGGCTTAATGAGCAAAAATGCACATTAGGGAAAATGTATTTGAAAATTCATTGAAAATTTTTATTTAAGCAATATAATTTTCAAAACTTCATTTGAATAAAACAATATTCATTTCAGGTTTAATTTCTGTACTTATTTTCACTAATATGCTTATAAATTTCCTCACATCCATATCACCATAAAATATATAAATTAATATATGTGATCATTTTATTAATTAAAAATTGCTTATAATCTGAAAAGGGACCAGGTCTATATTATTTTTCACAATTATATTCTAACAAAATATCCAGTTCACACATAAATTGTTGAATCATGGTTTCCATGTGATAGGAAAGATTCAACAGCATTTCTTTGAAATTTGAAAATCAAAATGATAAATTTAATTTTATTCCTAGTAATTAAACAGATAAAGTTTCCAGAGTACTGTACACTTGATTAAGGCATTTGCTCTTCATAAAAGTTGCTCTCCATACCTATAAAATTTATAGGTACCAATGATAAAATATAAAAGCATATATGTTATCTAATCCTTAAAATAAAATCATATATGAAGAAAGAAATGTGTTGTTGCTAGATTCCAGAGTTGAAGGTTGAGACCACACAACTGGGGTAAAGCTGAATACTTTAAATTCGTAAGACCAACCCCACCCAAGATCATGAAGAGGAAGAAGAGATGAAAGAAGAAAATAGAGGAGAGAAAAGAAGTGAGAAGGAAGAAGAGGGGAAAAGAGAGGAGAGGAGAGTAAAAGAGTAGAGGAGGGGTAGGGTAAGTGGGGAGAGGAGAAGGAAGAGAAGGAAATAGAAGGGAGGGAAGGGGAGTGGAGGGGAGGAAAACCATCTGAGGAGTTAGCCTGGAAATTGGCTCAGTGACAAACGGAACCCACAAGCATGGGGATATGAATTCCATCTCAGCACACAGTTCTCTGGATGACTGACTTACCTGAGAACCACAGCACCAAAGCAGAGGGTGTGATTTCCAGCCTTGTATGCACAAGTACCACAACTGAAGATAAGAAAGCATAGAGGACACAGTGTTATTCCTTGTGAATACCACAGCAAGTCCCAGGAATATGCACACACACACACACACACACACACACACACACACACACACACGTATACACACACAGATACGCACATAAGCATGATATATATAAACATGATATATTCAAACACGAACACTAAATGAAAGTGGCCCCAGTGAACACCTCAGTTGAGTAATCAGCACTAGGAGATGAGAAGACAAACCTTAGGCAAGCACCTTAACAAGTCTGTGTGTGACCTATGACCACTGCAATCACAGCAACAGCAAAGGGAAGGAAAGGCATGAAGGGAGGAGAAAAAAAATCACTCAGGGAAAAAATAAAAATCATTTGTCTTCATGTTGTATAACTTCAGTCTGTTCACTCTTAGATCATTTCTGTTCTGCAGACCTCCCTCATCCTTGGAAAGCCCCACAAGCAATTT
>PVKC010003544.1:0-38685 GCA_004027635.1 Crocidura indochinensis | reverse complement strand
CTTCCTTCCTTCCTTCCTTCCTTCCTTCCTTCCTTCCTTCCTTCCTTCCTTCCTTCCTTCCTTTGCTACACCCAGTGACACTCAGGGGTTACTCCTGGCTATGTGCTCAGAAACTGCTCCTGACTTGGATGACCACATAGGACACTGGGGGATCAAACTGCAATCTGTCCTTGCGTGCAAGGCAAACGCCTTACTGCTTGCTCCAGCCCCTGCATATCTATTTATTTGAGTGCTTATTTGTTACATTTATTTCTAGAAAATTTTAAAATTAAAAATAAATTCCATGATTATGGAATGGCGATTTTAATTGGCTATTTATTTTTAGATTACTTTCTGTGCTGGAGAATTATTTTATATCTTTTTTTTTTTTTTTTTTTTTTTTTTTTTTTTTTGGATTTTGGGCCATACCTGGCGGTGCTCAGGGGTTACTCCTGGCTGTCTGCTCAGAAATAGCTCCTGGCAGGCACGGGGAACCATATGGGACAACGTGATTTGAACCAACCACCTTTGGTCCTGGATTGGCTGCTTGCAAGGCAAATGCCGCTGTGCTATCTCTCTGGGCCCTTATATCTTCCTTTTAATCATTAATTTATCTTATATTTAGCAATAATGCAAAATTCTCATATTAGGTCTGGTTGTAAATTATTTTTGAAATAATATGTTCTACAACTAGTGATATTTCAAAATCCTCTGTACTTTATTGTTTATTTTCAGTCTTATTGAATTATTGATTTTTAGGTACCGGTTCAATTGGTGTAAATAATAAGCTTCTTCATTATATTCCTGTCTTAATAATAGATATTTCTATCATTTTTCACAAGTGATAGAACATTTTCTGGCATATGTCGTTTTAATGATAGAAACAATTTTCTTTTTATAATTTGCTAAAACTTTTATGAAATAATGCATTTTGTATACTTTAGATGATGTAGTATTTAAATAAATATATTCACATATATTAAATGGTCCATGCATCCTATTGAAATCTTGCTTGATTTAATTACACACGTTGAGGTTTTATGTCTAAATTAGATATGACAGTACAAAATTATATTTTCAAATACTGTTTCAATTCAATATAAGTTAAAAAATTTTTAGATTCATAAAAGGACTTATGAGCCTTTTCTCTCTTTGATCTATAACATTTTGAATTAAGAGGTCATACCCTCAGTAACAATATTGAAAACCACAGTGTCTGAAAGGAATAAAAGAAGAGTGAGAGAGAAAAAAGAATGAGAGAAAGAGAGATTTAGAGAGAAGGAAAATGTCTGCCAGAGAGGCAGGCAGGGGAAGGACAGGGAGAAGAGCAGGAGGAGACATTGGTTGTGAAAATTGTTCACCGATGAAGGGTGAAATAGTAAAATTCAATTGTGAACAACTGTGTAACTGTGTATATCAGGGTAATTACAATTAAATAATTTATTTATAAAAGAAAATAAAACATCAAATATAAAGTTCATATAATTCTTTAAAGATCTGGTAAAATGTACCTATAAACCTATTCTGGTGTTTTGGTTCTTTTATTTCTCAAATCATTTTTATTTTTAATGATAATTCAATTTCTTTAATTGATCTCTCTCTCTCTCTCTTTTTGGTTTTTGGGTCACACCTGGCAGCGCTCTGGGATTACTCCTGGCTCTATGCTCAGAAATCGCCCTTGGCAGTCACTGGGGAACATATGGGATACCAACTACCATCCTCTGCATGGAAGGCAAATGCCTTACCTCCATGCTATCTCGCAGGCCCCAGATACATATCTCTTAATGTTTTCTGCTTCTCCTAATCGCAAAGAGTGATAAGTGCAGTTAGAGAAATAACTACAACTAACAACTACTATAACAATGATAAAGAGAGAAATATAATACCTGTCTGAAGACAGGCAGGGGGTGGGGAGGAGGAAAATAAGGATTAATGGAGGTGAGAAAGTTACACTGATGAATGGGGGGGTGCATTTTATGACTGAAATCCAATTATGAACATGTTTTTAACCATGGTACTTAAATAAAGAAATTATATGTAAAATTTTTTTCTGCTTTTCTTTGAGTTAGTTTTGGGAATTGTAATTTTTTTCAGAAAACTATTCATTATATTTAGTTATAAAAATATTGATTTGCTCATGGTCTTTTATACATTTTATAAATACTAACTATATTTCTAGTATGCATTCCTTTGTATTTGGTGTATTATTTATTTTGCATATATCACTCCTCCATCTTATTGTATTGCCAGATTATCTTTTTAAATACGAATAGTTTGATTTGTAATGCTATTTTCACTTCTACTTAACATGGTTCTTCTCACATTTGTATTCTATTTCTTTTTCTCTGTTTTTTTTTTTGATCTTTTATAATGGTTTAGTTTAATGTATAAATATTTTAACTTATTTCACATTTAAATTTAAATGTATACATTTCCCTATAGGTACCAATTTAGCTACATAATTATAAATGCACCTTAAATTTTTTGGGTCTTAGCATTTAATAATTATCTTTCAAGTTATCTTATGATAATTAAATAGCATAGAGTATATCATTAGGCTTGAAATATATTAATCAAAATATGAAATATATAAATTTTAATCGATTCCTAATTTTATTATGTAACCATTTATTGCAGTGCATCTGATATGATTTGTTTGGGGTATATTGAGATATTCTTGTTTGTTTGTTTTGTTTTGTTTTGTTTTTGGGGCCACACCCGTTTGACGCTCAGGGAATCCTACTGGCTATTCACTCAGAAATTGCTCCTGGCTCAGGGAACCATATGGGACACTGAGGGATCTAACTGCAGTCCATCCTAGGCTAGCGCTTGCAAGGCAGACACCTTACCTCTAGTGCCACCGCTCCAACCCCTATATTGAGATATTCTTTATGCAATATGAAAATACTTTTGGAATAATTTTATGTGAATTCAGAATCCACAGTATTCTCTATGTGATACATGATTACTAGATCATGTTTGTTTATTGTTTGAATCCTCTCTTTTTTCTTCCAATCTGTTCTAGGAATGTTAACATCTTTCACTACAGTTGTGAGTTTGTCAGATACTCCCTATAACTACAGGTACTTAAAATTTACTTTTTTGGGGTTGTTTATTTTTTGGATAACAACCTGCTGTGCTCAGGGGTTGCTCCTGGCAGGCTCGGGGGATCATATGGGATGTTGGGGAATCGAACCATCGTCTGTCCTGGGTCGGCTACATATAAGGCAAATGCTGTGCTATCTCTCTGGCCTCAATATTTACTTATTTTAAACTATATTATTAAGTTAATAAGTCAAATGCTTATTAATTAAAGAAAGGATATATAAGTAGAGAATAAGCATTTGGAAAATATCAAAATCCAAATATTAAAACAGAGGAACTGGCAGGGAAATCTATTCATCAAACTCTCAACTAAGGGTTGTCACAAAAAAAGTGCCAGGTAATGTTTGTCAAGTTTATGGGAGACAGATTCAATCCAGGGTCTACATAAAATAAAAGCACAAAGTAGGGGTTCTAAAAATGTCAGCTACAAAAAAACTCACAGCATCTATTTTTATGGCATCATGCATGTGCATTTGCAAATGGCCAAACCTAAACAAATTGTTATTTAACAATGAACCTGGGAGGAAGAAATTTGTTTTGTTGTCAGGAAACTTGTAACATTTAAATAACATTTAAAGTCTAACATTTAACTAATTTCTACCCACTTTTATTTGGGAAAGATTGACTGACTTTTGTGTGCTTCTCTTAAAAATCTATTTCATTGTGCACTTTTTTTCTTTGCTCCAGGCAGATGAATTAGTCTAATTGTGTTACTTAACTGGCTATTATTGTCTGGAGGAAACTTTTAGTGAATTCAATTTACCTGATAGACATTCCCTCTGAGACTTTGTTTCTGTACACTTCATCATCAAGCAAAAATAGTTCTATTACAACACTCAGGTTATCTGTAGCTGAAACCTTTGCATCTTAAATAAAACACTCATCCAGTTGGGTCATGTTTGGCTCTGTTTCTCTTCATCAGTGCTTCTAACTCTGTTTGCCAAGTTTGAGGTCCTGGACTCAGACATCTTGGAGGAACAGTAGGGGTAAAGGTGCTTTTCATCGAAGTGAAAAAAGAACATTTTGCTGAAGGCTATTTTGCTCAATTGCTCCAAAGTGATTTACCTTGGGGAACAGAGACTAACTTTGAGGTATTCAAGACTAAAAGGGAAAATTTTTAAGTACATATAGTTATGAGCAATCAACACAAGGGAGTTTATGGTGAAAATTATTCTTCAACCCCAACAGTGACATTCTTTGTGGTAAAAGACTCAGCACTCTCTAAACATAAGCATTCGCTAAGCTCTCTCTTGTTTGCCTTCATTACTTTCAGGTCTTTTAATATTGGGTGAAGAATATAAGCAAAGTTTATGGTGAGATTTATTTTAGTAAAACAGACAATTATCCAGATGAATCAAAATTCTGCCTTTTCCCATCTCCACACAAACATTTATCTCCTTTATTTAGTTTATACAAATGAAAGACACTCTTGGGGGTGGTGGTGAGAGAATGCCAAATACTCTATAATTGCCTAGTTTTGATTTCAGTTTCCTTGTACATACAGACCTACACAGCACCTAAGATGGAGTGATACTTTTAGTCTCCAAAAACTTTTAAACAACCTTTAAAAATTCTGCAGTTGCCTGAACATTTTACATTTTGGTCATTTTCAAACCCTTACATAATATTGTGCTAGATTTTTCATGGTGGGTTGGCACATGATTTCTTCCATGAATATTGATTGCTTTGAGAAATTCCAAATATATACTCAAGGAAGCTGAACTAACAGTGAACTAGGTAGCTAGTTTTTCAGGGGAAGAAAGAACTAGATTGAGACCAATTAGTCAGTATTCCCTTTAGGACACACACTTAATTACAGCAGTTCCAGAATAATCGACCCTCAACTTCAGAATTATACTTGATAATAATTCTTGTGGTTGAATTACTCAAAAATTATTTTAAACTTGGATCTTTTCCAGAATAGATCTCAGGACAACTTGCTATTCAAATTCCTTCCTCTTTTTTCTTCCCCTTTCCCCTCTCTTTCTTGCTCCCTACCTCACTCTGCCTCTCTCTTTCTTCTTTTTAAAATGATCACCAGCAAGTTTTCTCCTTCCCAATTGAAGATGATTTACTTACTAACCCTACTTATGTTGGTAGAATATCTACCTCCTACTATTGAGCTTAGTCTGTAGTATTCACAAGAGAAATGTCATGCTGCCTCTCTTTCCTCTCTCCATGTGCAGGGGGAGAAAAATTTCATTGGCTTTCATTTATAGGTATTTTCCATCTTTACCTGATGAGAGATAGACCAGTTAAAAAGAAGTATTTGTCCATTATAATCACAAAAAAATCTGTTCCATGCAGACTTTTACACCAACCTATGAAGTTGGAGTAAAATATTGTATATTAAAATAAAGATGTTGTCATAACAATACTATAAATATTTTAAAAATTATTGAAAACATTTTGGGGGGCACACTTAGCAGTGCTCAGGAATTATTCCTGGCTCTACACTCAGAAATTGCTCCTGGTAAATTCAGGGGACCATATGAGATGCTGAGTATCAAACCCAGATTGGGGTTCTAGTCACTGTTTTTGTTAAGGGCAGCAATATGGCTACAATGATATTCTCAAATGCACCAAGGTGGCCATGTTAGTGATTAGAAGCATTTGCTCAGGTAAGGAAACCAATGGAAAAGCTCTTGCTTTTATCTAGGGTTAAAGATATTTAGATTACATTTTACCAATCTCTAGTATAAGGCAGATCTAGATTTTTGTTGGATTTAGAGCTTGTACAACTTGGATAAATACTTTTTAGAGAAAAGATAGCAAACTTTCAAGTAATTAGTTGCCATTAATTTTTTTCAGCCTTAAAAGGTTCATGTCAGAGACAATGAGCCCATTATAGTGGTAAATCATCTCATAGGTTTTTGCAGAATTGGTCAGGATGAGATTCCAACAAGTATAGAATTTAGACCCTGGTGATTGAGTCCTTGTGCATATTGCCAATACTAGTCTGAACCAAAAAGCCCTAGAATTTGCATAACTAGTTTAGCAATCAATTTACAAAAGTAAACAAATCCCACAATGGAAATAGTTTTCATATACAAATATTTTGCTTAACAACAATTAATACTGACCTTGTGTGGAATACAATTTATTAATCTAGAAGCACCCTTTTCTATATTTATCATTTCTTTCATATAATTAAATACAAGCCACTGTTCTAAGTAATTTTCATATTTGAGTTAATAACATATATATATTTTTTTGCTTGTGTTTGTTTGCTTGTTTTTGTCCACACCTAGCAGTTATCAAGTCTTATTCCTGGCTCTCAGGATCACCCGTGGTGGGCTTGGGAAACCATATGGAGTCTATGGATACAACTTGGGTAGATCTTTGCCCAGTCAGCACAGTTATTCCAGTCCCAAGCTGATAACATAACATTTGATTTATGATTACTTGGCCTGCGAATCTGATGGCCAACTCCTGTTTTATATTTTATACTTTCAGTCATACAATGTTCATACACTTTAGAAATATTTTGAGTCAAAAGAAAAGACTTGTATTATGAAAACTGTAACATTGAAATGATAAGTGTTCATAGGTACCAGTTATTAATCAATGAAACTAGATATGTTGCTTTGAGAGAAGCTTTTTTAATACTCTGTACAGTTTTTAAGAACTTTACATTTTGATAGTAGTGTGACTTTCCAACAGTATTCAACTACTTAGAAGCCATTTCTTGCAATATTTTGCCCAGTATAGTCGACCTGATTGTTTAGTGATTCTAGCAGGTAATAAAGTACTCCTTGCTCAGTAGTGTTAAGGCCACAATGATCATCTCCTTTGATGTTCAGAGTTCCATAAAATCCTACGGAACAAAACCAGGACCTTGTGTATATGCTTTAACAATTTGAGCTATCACTCTAGCTCTAATATGTTAAAATCTTTATTGCTTCACAGAAATTCTTGTTACTTGCCATAAAAGTTGTTTTTCATTCTCTATTTCCTTAATTTTTTTCATGTAAAATAAAATTGTGTAAATTACTGTTCTCTAAGTGCCCTTTACTGATAATACCTTCACCTTTTATTTTTCTCTAGTTTTGCTATTAGGTTTGCAAATAAATTCTTAGGCTTTGTTTTAATTACTTTATTTAAACACCATGGTTTACAAGGTTGTTCTTAATACAGTTGACTTTTTTTCACAATTACAAAGTTGTCCATGATTGATTTTCAGTCATATAGTTTACAACATCTTTCACCAGTGCACATATCCTGCCTCCAATGTCCCCAGTGTCCCAACCACCCTCCTAACCACCCTCCTTTCTGCCCTCCTTCTTGACTTTGTAGCAGATATTTTTCCTTCTCTATCTCTTGCTCTCTTTCTTTCTTTCTTTCTTTCTTTCTTTCTTTCTTTCTTTCTTTCTTTCTTTCTTTCTTTCTTTCTTTCTTTCTTTCTTTCTTTCTTTCTCTCTTTCTTTCTTTCTTCTTTCTATTTTTCACAATGGTTTGCAATATTGTTGCTGAAGGGGTATCGTGCATATTACTTAACTTTTTTCAGCATCCAGTCTTATCCACAGTGGTCATTTCCATGTGTCATTGTCATAGTGGCCCAGTCTCTACTCTAATTACACTCTACCACTCTCTGTGGAAGAGTGCACTGGTCCTCCTATCCCTAATCTCTATTGTTTTTGGAAATTACAACCATATTATCTTTCTTATAGTCTACAAATTAGTATGGTAGTTATATATCTACCCATTCTCTCTGACTCATTTTTCTTCGATATACATCCATCTATAAACAAATTTTATGATCCCATTTTTCCTAATAATTGCATAGTATTCCACTATATGCATGTATTAAAGGTTTTTTTTATCCACTCATCTGTTCTTGGGTACTTGGTTGTTTCAAAATTCTAGCTATTAAAAGTTGTGCTCAATGAATATAGGGGTGCAGATGGTTTTTCTGTATTGTATTTGGGGGATCGTAGAGTATATTCCTAGGAGAGATATTGCTGGTCATATGGAAGCTCAATTTCTTTTTTCCTGAGGAATATCTATATTGTTTTCTAAAAGGCTGGACCAGGGACTGGAGTGATGGTGCAAGCAGTAAGGCGTCTGCCTTGCTGGTGCTAGCCTATGACGGACCATGGTACAATCCCCTAGCATCTCATATGGTCCCCCAAGCCAGGAGTGATTTCTGAGCGCATAGCCAGGAGTAACCCTTGAGCATCACTGGGTGTGGGCCAAAAAACCAGAATAAATAAATAAATGATTAAATGAGTGAATGAATAGATAAATAAATAAATAAATAAAAATAAAAGACTGGAACACTCAGCATTTCCACCAGCAGTGAATGAGTGTCTTTCAATCTGCATTTCTGCCAGCACTTCATCGCTTTTTCTTTTGATGTGTGCCAGTCTCTTTAATATGAAGGGTCATATTATTGCTGTTTTGATTTGAATATTTCTTTGTTTTTTGTTTGTTTGCTTTTGTTTTTGGGCCACATCCGGTGGTGCTCAGGGGCTACTCCTGGTTGTCTGCTCAGAAATAGCTCCTGGCAGGCACGGGGGACCATATGGGACACCAGGATTCGAACCAACCACCTTTGGTCCTGGACTGGCTGCTTGCAAGGCAAACACCACTGTGCTATCTCTCCGGGCCCCTTGATTTGAATATTTCTGATAATTAATGATATGGAGCATTTTATGTGTCTTTTGACTATATTTTTTCTTTGAGAAAATATTTGTTAATCTTTTCTTTCCTTTTTCTGTATGAGGTTAAATGTTTCATTTTTCTTATTAAGTTCTACCAGTGCCTTATATATCTTAGATATTAACCCCTTATCATATGAGTTTTGGGTGAATAGTTTCTCACACCCTATGGACAATCTTTGTATCCTACTCATCAATTTCTTTGAGGTGCAAAAGCTAGTTTTTATGTAGTCCTATTAGTTTATCTTTGTTTCTATTTGCTTGGTCAGTGTAATTTCATTGTTGAATGTGCCTTTAGTTCATTGCCATAGAGTGTTCTGCCTACATTTTTCTCTATGTAACATAGTTTCAGGTCTGATTTCAAGGTCTTAAAACCATTAAGATTTGACTATTGTACACAGCATTAAAGAGAGAATTGAGTTCAGATTTTTTCACTTAGTTGACCAGTATGTCCAGTACCATTTATTGAAGATTCTTTCCTTCCCCCATTTTATATTTATTTACCCTTTATCAAAAATTAATTGATCATATACCTGAGGGTCTGTCTTATGTATTCAGTCTATTCAATGAATCTGCAGGTCTGTCATTATCCAGTACCATGTTGCTTTAATTACTACCACTTTGTAGTGCAGTTTGAAGTTCTGAAAAGTAATGCCTCTGTATTCTTTTCCCCAAGGATTGCTTTAGCTATTCATAGAGGTTTTTTGCTCCATGTAAATTTCAGGAGTGTTTTATCTATTAATCCTTATAAGGATTGCATCAAATCTGTATAGTGCTTTGGAAAGTATTGCCACTTAAATGATTTTAATCTTCCCAATCCATAACAGGTGATGCATTTACATTTCATTGTGTCCTCATTATTTCTGGAAATAGTGTTTTGAAGTTTCCTTTGTATAAGTTTTTCATAAATTTTGTTAAGTAGAATCCAAAGTACTTGATTTTCTGAGGCACTATTGTGAATGGAATTGTTTTTTATTATACCTTTCTTCTCTATCATTATTTGAATATACAAAAGACATGGATTTTATATTAATTTTGAAGGCTTCCATTTTACTTTACAAATCTATTCTTTTTAAAAACTTTTTTGTAGAGCCCTTGGGATTTTCTAAACATAGTAACATGTCTTCTACACACGGTAAGAGCTTAATTCCATCCTTTCCTATCTGGATTTCCTGGATATATTTTTCTTGCCTAATTCCTATGGCCAGTAGCTCTAATACTACTTTGAATAGAAGAGGCAAGAGGAGAGAAACTTGTTTTGTTCCAAATGTTATACCCTGTGAGTATAATGTTTGCCAGGGGATTGTGGTTAATGGTTAATGGTTTTGATAATACTGAGGAAAGTTCTATCAATTCCCATCTTGTGGAGACTTTTTTAAATCATGAATGCATGAAGGATATTGCAAAATGTTTTTTTCTGTATCTATATGTGATTTTTATATTTGTTTTATTGATGTGGTATATTATTAATTGACTTGTGCATATTAAATAATCCTTGATTTCTAAGTGTTTAGTCCTTGAATCCTTGAATTGTTTATTCTTGAATTCTTCTTGGAAAAGAAAGTATATGACTTTCTTCATGAATTCTTGGGTTCTATTTTGGTTCTATTTGTTATGTGTTTTGTTGTGTATATTTGCATCTGTGTTCATCAAGGTTATTAGCCTGTAACTATTTTTTGTGGGTCTTTGTTTTGTTTTAGTATCAGGGTGACTTTGGATTCATAGAAGTGATGATTGTCATGAAATTTTGTGCTATCTTTTTGTAGTTTTTTTGTTTGTGGGATTTGTCTTGTCTTAAATAACTCTGAATATTTTTCCTTTAAAGTGAATTTTGAATCTGTTAAGCTACTGAGCTGTTGTTTATCCATTAAACTATGTATTCTTCCTTCAAGCCCGAATGACACTCTAGCTGAGTGAAGTATTCTTGGTGTGGTGTTCACTTCATTTAGTTTTTTTCACTATTCCCTCCACTGCCTTTGTTTCTTGTGGGTTGCTTATGATAAATATTTTGTAAATGTTAAGGATGTTCCTTAGTAAATATTTTACTTTTTTTAACCTTACTGCCTTTAGTTTTCTATCTCTATTTATGGATTTTGTAATTTTCCTTAGAATGTGCCTTGGGGTGTTTTTATTTGATTCTCTTTTAGCTGGTACTCTTAGGTCCTCCTGGATGTAGGTGCATACACTCTTCATCTCTGAGAACTTCTCAGAAATTATATCTTTGACTTGTTTCTTAATAGGAATTTTCTTCTTGGCTCTCTAGGACCCAATGATTACTATGTTGTTTATATTGAATTTATACCAAAGTTCTATTATCAACTCTTTGATTATTTTAAGAATATTTTCCATCTTCTGTTTGTTTATTTATTTTAAGATTCTTTTCCTTTTTTTTTTGCTGTTGTCTGGAGGTGTTATGCAGTTCATCATCCAGCTTACTCATTGTGACCTCAGTAGCCCTTGTTTTTCTGGTGAGCTCTTCCAGTGAGGTGTTTTTTTTTTTAATTTCATATACCAAGTATTACAGTTCTCTCATTTCTGTTTGAAGTTTTCTCATTTCTACTTTCAGACATTCTTGAGTCTTATTGACTGTCCATTCCATAGTTTCTTTGAGCCCCTTAAATATCCTCAACATTTCCTCTCTAAAGTCCTTATCAGGGAGGCTATATATGTGACTGATACTAGTTGGATCTTCAGAATTACCATCTTCTTCACTAAAAACAGTGGATTCAGCATTGCATTTCCATTCCACAGCTCTCTAGTGTGTGGTATTTTTATGTGTTGCAGTGAGACTCATTGACTATAAGAAATGTGTTGCCACGGAATAAAACACAGTGGCCACATTATTCTTGTGGTCCAGTGAGCTATGATGAAAATGTATCTTGTAAGTCTAAGAGGATCCTGCTGTTCAGATTCTTAAGTTTATAATTTTTTCATAACATTATAAATAATCTAGTGTATTATTTGTTTATTAAACATACTAAAATAAACATTAAACGTAAAATTTTAACATAAACTTTAACAACTAGTATAAACATTTAACATAAACTTAAAACATTAAAGAATAAAATTAAACATAGTAAAAAACAATATGGTTATTATTTGATATGAAATTTTCTTTTTGTATGCAAGGTATATTCTCTTTTCCTTACGAGAGTCAAGTTAGGGCAGACAGAGAAGAGACTGGATTGGCAGAGTTCATTCAGAGATATTTTCTGAGACTGTTGTAAAGACCAATATTTGAGCACATTGTGGCATTAGGAAATCTAGATGAAGGTTTTTGGGACAATTTTACTGTAAGAGTGAGCTAATGCAAATATAGCCCTGTGGTTGGCTGCAGAGAGATAGTACAGTGGTTTATGCACTTGCTTTAAACATGGCTGATTTGTCAGGACAGATTAGACTCCCTATATCTGTGAGTGGCTAAATATACACTTGGACAATAGCTGAATCCTACATAAAATTAGTTTTATTCAGCATCTGCAGAAACAAGTCGAGGAAACCCGACCCTTTATATACCATGGATAGCATGTTAAATCACCCTCCTTAAGCCACATTTATAGGAAGTTTAATTGCTGTTTCTAGTAAAAATTAACTTGACTTCCTAAGACTTCGTGAATAATGGACACTTATTTCTGTTCCTATTTTCAATTTAGGAACAACCAGAGATTGTAGAGGTGAACAGAAGTAAAGGCACTTATGTAGCATATGGTTTTTCAGAGATTGAGGCATTTAATTAGCATATGCCTGTTACTATGACTCCAGTTTGAATGCTTGCATGACATATAGTCTCCTGAGCACTGCTAGGTATGGCCTCAAAGCTAAAAAATAAGTAAGTAAATTTAGGACTAAGCAGATAAAGCAAATATGCATTTCTAACCAATTTCTGAGGATGTACTTTCAGTCAGGACTAATGCCCACAGGTTCCTCTTAATTTTACTAGAAAGATTCCCATTCCTTGCCTGTCTTTTTTTTTTTTTTTTTTTTTTTCATCAAACTCAAGTGATGGTGGCTGATACCTTTCTAAGATACTCTCTAAAATAAGAGCTCTTTATTTGTTTCCTTTTAGGTCATTCCCAGTGGTGTTCAGGAATTCCTCCTGGTTTGAAGTTAGGGATTACTCTGGCAGAGCTGGGAGACCATATTGGATGCTAGGGATCAAACTTGAGCCAGTTGCATGCAAAGCAAATGCTCTACTTACCTTACTACTTCTCTGGACCCTGAATGAAAAGCTCTTAAAGATTCTGTCCTCATTTTGTCCGTCTTCTGTTTTCATATTTGTTCAGTCCTACAGTAGGCACTCTTGTGTGTTCTTTGAGAAAGGTCTTTTGCTTTAATGGGACTATCTTTGATATATTTTTGAGAATAAAAGGCTATTTTTATAAAAGAATTGGATGATAGTTTACAATTCTCTGTATTCCTAATCTCTATGTTGTCCTGGTTTACTATAAAAACACTTGAAAAGAGAACAAATAAGCTCTCTCACAAAGTTTATGCCCTTTCCTTTCCAATATGGAACTATACAAACTTGCTTTGACTGACTGTATAGTTTGATAGAATAAAACAAAATAATTCTAAATTTCAGGTTAAATATAAACCAGCCTGAAATTGGCCTAAAAGTTGGGGGCAGGGGAAGCTCACAGCTTGAGGGATTTCCCAAAATCTCCAGAGAACTATTCTTAAATATTTTCTGGCAAAATCCCCTCCTGCGTTTCCATCCCACACACTTTAAAATTTTTTCCCACTAATCTCAATCCACAGAGTTTTTAGGAAAGTTTAATTAAAAATATGTTTTTATTTACCTAAATGGAAGCAGGTGTTACTCATACAGTAAAGAATAACTAGAACTAAATAAATTTGGTTTTCTTGTTAGTCCCTTTTGCCAGGAAAGTAACTGAAATGTGAGCTCTGGCCAGTCAATTGTCATTGAAATCAGGTTTCTTCTTTGAGATTTCTCAGCTCATTTATCTCCACTCAAGTCTCAATTCAATGGGTCTAACAGCACCAAGTATCTTCATTCAGATCAGATATACTTATCTAATTTAACACTGTAACACAAAACTTGGTATATATAGAGTACCTTTAACTGGTGGCTCTTTCAGAAGACCCTACTCCCAATTTAAATAACGAAGTGTTTTATTTTAGAGCTAAAGTTTCTTTATATATTCCAAAGTCAAAATGGAAGTTACTCTGAAATTACTGATCCTCAGAAAATCCACATTGATGTAACACCTCTTACTGTTTAAATATGTTTTGACAGAACCTGCCCCTAAACCGTAAGCTTCTCAAAGATAGAAACTGTCATTTTTCTGTGTTTCTCATAACTGGCATTTAACTATATGAGGTAAAAATTTGCTCAATTCATAATAAAACTTGGAATTTAGAATTATTGAATAAGGATACTAAAATATCACAGACATTGTATTGTAATGGTAATATGGAAAACAAAGATACTATTATAAATGCATGCAAACATTAGTAACTCTACTTGTAGAAAAAAAGACATACAAACATCAACACTCTCATTATAGGTATTAATTAATTTTAATGAATGTTTTGAACAGGTAGCAATTAATAAACAATTTTCAACTTTCCCTCTATTTGTAGAGCCTTTGATGAGCCTGGAAGCACTATCCAGCAGGATTATGCAGATTTCAGGATAAGACAATAAATTTCCTTTTTCAAAGACTTTAAATAGGCCATATTTCACTATCATGGCTTCAAATAGGTGATACAAAAGAACAACAGGAGTACAATAAGCCCGCATAAAGATCTTAGACCACCTATAAAAGAAATATAACTCCATGAATTCCTAGAGAAGAACAATACTTTTTCTTAAATTTTGCAGGTTTACAGAAAGTTTTCTGAATTGGCTAACTGCTTCCTCAGATATCCTAATGTAAATAGCTGAATCAAAAGTGAGTCATTGGTGTAACTGTATCCTCAATATCTCTAATCTATTATCCAGTTCAATGTTTCCCAAAGTGGGTGTTACTGAAAGCCCCCAATTTATGACAGATCTAAGATGGTTTGTAGTAGCCCAAGGGTGACAGTTTGGTAGGGAGAGTCTTTTTCTGCTTGTTCACTTAAAGACAGTAAGTTTACATGCAGGGACTGATTAACTTTCTTTTTTTTAACCTAAAAGAAGGGTGGTAGAACAACTAAGTTTGGGAATATTATGTTTAATATTTAATATTATTTTCATACACCTCTCAGTTATTTCAGTGGATAGGTGGAGGAAAGGGCTGCAAAGGCAGGTCTTTTTTGGGGCATAGAATTCTGTAGTGGGAATAAAGGGTAATCACTCAAGATCCATTTCAACCTCCTGCTAATTCCCTCCTATCCTGTGGGGGCAGAAGTAGCCAAAACTACATTTCCCAGATCCCCTTTCGGACATTTGTGGATGGTAAGTAGACTTTCTTTTTCTGCCTGGAATCAGAAGAAATAAAGCTATATAGATCTTACTGGTGTGGATAATTGCAGAGTATGCCTGCCAATTCTAGCACAGGTCCCAGGGCCTGCCTACTAATGCACTAGGATGAAAAGTATCTTTACTGCCGGTGTAGATGATCTCAGTCCCAGTGGAATTCCAGAGAATGGTCTTAAGATGTCTTTCTCATGTCAGTAAAGTCGGGTTTATAGCAGATCCAGCCTTGCTAAAACTTGGGAGATTTTCCAAAAGAGGTTATACTTTGTTTTTGAGCTACTATAATGTTCTGCAGAATTATCTAGACTTTTAATAAAATATAACTAATACTTTTCAGGTTTAACTAGCCAGATTTAATTATTTTCTCTGAAGTGGAACCTGACCTTTATGATTCTAGAATATGGGGTTGAATCAAATATCTGAGTCAGATTTTATTGAGTGTTGCTCTCATTGGTTTTAGATAATTTTTTAAAAAGATTTGACATGTGACTTTTGATTCCTGAATTCTAAACTATGTATATTTGTACACTGTATTCAAATAAATGATATAGTTATAAATGTGTGGTTTTCGGTTTAATATTTAATATGTTACACAATAAATGTCTGATATGTTCAGAAATTGTTGAATCCTGCTAATTTTCCTATTACATTGACCTTAGCATATTTGTATATTGTTAACTTTTACTGTTTCTTGAAAGAATCTAGGTAATATATGTCATAAAAGCAATACCAATAACCATTATAATAAAATATTTTATTTGTGTCTTCTTGTAATTTTTGGAGATATAATTCCTTGTTTTCAAGGCCGAGGGAAGGCAATGCAAAAAAAGTGTTTAAGAAATAATCAGCTGAATTTGTAAGTTAGTTAATAAATAGCAGGCAGACCTATTCTATATCAGAAAAACTTACCTTTGGCTGAAAAAGATGTTGCCCTATATAACAGTTTTCCTCCAATTACTAGCCAAAAAGAATCTAAAATGTCTAACAGATCTAGTTTCTCCTTTAAATATATTTAGAGTTGTGGTGCTGGTAAAATACACTTGCCTTGCAGGAAGCTGACCCTGGTTTGGTCCTTAGCACCCTCTATGGTCCCCAGTAGGAGAAACCCCTGAGTACGGAGACAAGAGTAACCCCTAATTTTGCCTTGTGTGGCCCCAAACACCTACCAAATGTAGTTGAATAACAAGTTAAGATAAAATCATGCAGTTTAAAGTAATTTGGATGGAACTAAAAAGTGTCATATAAATGAAGTAAGGCAGAGGGAGAATAAATACTAGAAGTTCTCATTTATCTCTAGCACACAAAATAGCATAACAAGGGAATGAAAGGCATCAATGTGAACATATCCCTGGCCCTGTATTAAAGATATGAAAATGTCTAAGATAGGGGTGGTGGTGAAAGAAAAAACAAAATGACTTGGGCATTGATCATAGAACTCATACTTTGATGGGGTTGAGGTGAAGTAATTGTACATATTCAAAATCTTGTGTGTCCACACTGCAATAATTAAACAGTAAAAACCAAAACAGAGTTTGATTTGGAGCTTGTGGCTGGGTTTAGAAAGAAATCTTGGGACATTTATAGAGGGATGTATACCTGAGACTATTATTAGTAGCATTGCAAATCATGGTGACTAACATTTAAAATTCTGTTGGAAAAAATTCATTGGATGATGCAAACAAAAGAGGCTAGGGAATTTAAAGATGTCAACTTATTTGCAAAGTCCTGTGACTTTCACAGAACTGTAGAGTGAAGGGGAGAGACTGTATTGAAATGATTCCTTGCAACATCTGTTAGTACTGAGGCAAGCTTGGATTACAGCTTTATTCCATAAAACATAGATGTGAAAGCAGCCTTAAGGAAAAGACATTAGCATGGTCTGAGACAACAGTGGAGTAGAATTGGAGGTGGGGGGGTTGGCTTGTGGAAAAGAGCAGCAAACTACCTGCAGGATTAGTGTCTCAATTAACACATTTTTAGTTCTTTTTTTTTTTTTTTTTGAGAAAACTTTCAGTTCTCACTTTCAGTTCTTCCTATAAAAATGTCCTTGAAAATAGTGTTGTGGGTTTGGATGAGTGTGAGAATATTCTCTTTTTTCCCCACCAGATATCTTGTTGGTCCACTGATTATGACTTTGTTGGACTTCTTTTCAGCTTTACTGGTACATGAAGAGGTTTTCTTTTGCTGTGGAAGGATTTACATGTAGATAAATGTTTCATGGTCCTATCAATAATGTGCTTTAAATCCATTCTGAAAATAAAATTTATTTAAAGGAAAAGCTATTTCCTATTAGTTGGAACAACATCTAGAATTGTGACTCATGTTCTGATTTCCAGAGCTTTTATATAAGAAACTTGCCACAGAGACATTTACCTTTATATTCTGCAGATCTGTCTTCAATAGCCAGCCCTACAGTTATGAACCTAAGCATTTCTATTACCTGTCTGTTTTCTGTTTGGTTGCTGTTTGTTTTCACTGATAAGATAAATCGATTGACAGTAGTAAGCAAACTCTTGTTGGAATATTACAATCTCATTATTGTGAAAGATGCACTGGAGACTAAGTATCAGGGTTCTAGACTTATTGCAGGAGCCCTGTTTCCTGCATCTGTCAAGACTGAGCTAGATCGGGCCTCTGGCTGTCCTATTTTGTCATAAAAACTTGAAGGGCAATATTCTAGGCGAAGCATTTATTTAATTAACTTTTGTCACTATGTCCCACCACTGCTTTCTGGCCTTGAGTGTTTCTTGTAACAGGTCTGCTGTAAATCTCAAGGATGTTCCCTTGCATATACAAGGGAAATAGAAAGCCTGTCTAAAGTACAGAGGGGGGCAGGGATGGGAGGAGGGATATTTGGGTCATTGGTGATGGGAATGTTACACTGGTGATGGGGGGTGTCATCTTATATGATTGAAACTCAACCACAATCATGTTTGTAACCAAGGTGTTAAAATAAAAAATATTAAAAAAAAAACTTGAAGGGCTTTGCATATAGGCTGAGCTAGGCTTTGATCCCTTTACTATCCTTGATAGTGGACAAATTACTTAATCTTTCACAGTTTGAATATTCTCACTTGTTAAAAATTAGGAGGGAGCTCTGAGGTATAGAAAAAGTGTTCTTATAGAGACTGGCACACATTGAGAAGAACAAGACCAATCAGTGCTCTCATGGATGCATGGAGAAAGGAACTTTCAGTCACTCCTGGTGGGAATGTTGACTGGTCCAGCCTTCCTGTTAAGCATTAAGGACTTTCCTCAGAAAACTAGAATTTGAACTTCTATCTTACCTATCAATACCTCTCCTGGGAATATACATTAGGGGCCCAAAAATAATGCAGAAGAGACATCTTCACTCTGATGTTCATTGTGAAATTATTATATATTCCCACCTCCAGTAGATAAAAATTCCCTTTTCACCACATTCCTGTTAGGATATTATTCCTACTATTTTTATATGTGTCATTCTCAATGGTGTCATATGTCAAAAACTTTAAGTTTAAAAGATATCCTCATAGTAACCCTGCAGAGGAGGCAACTAGCAGGGTTTAGTGTACTTACTTGAGAGTAATAATGATAAATTTATGAGGTATTGGAAAAAGAGAGGGAGAAAGAGACTAAATAAAAGGTTTCTTTTTTTAGGGGAATTTATGGACTTAATTCACTAAGGATAAATTTCAGTTTCGGTGTATTTGTAGAATTTTTTGTTTCATAGCTTTTAGTCAAAGTCTGAATTCTCAAATGATAAGAACTGCTGTTATTAAAGAATTCCTTGATGGAATAACTATTAGCAGTAGAAAGTCCCTGCATTTGTGCAAGAATACTATAGTGATAGGCACATATTTCTGTTAGAATCTTTTGGGATGCCTCTAAAATGCTGTTTCCAAGTCATCCTGGTGATTTTTATGGCCATTGAAATTTGATAACTCCATGATGAGGTCTTTAAACTTGAGTTTAGAATTAAGCATGGACCCATTATATATAGATATATGTATATGTATTTATGTGTATATATGTACATATATATGTATATATAGATATATGTGAATGTGGGATTGTCACCTCATCTACAAAATGGGAAAACTAATCATAGTTGCTTCATAAAAACACTTGGAAACATCGAAAGAGTGCATACTGAAATGGTATATAATTCTTATAGCATTTCATTAAAATTATTATAAGACTCAATAAGTGCTAGCTGAACTGATAATAGTGATTGTTATGAGTATTGTGGTTATTGATGTTCTTATTTGAGAGGTCTAGGATAAAAAATGCTTAAGGAGGCCCAATATTCTTGTAGTATCTTGGGAATTTCTGCTTGTCAGTTTCTCCAAGCAGGACCCTCTTATTTTGGAAGATGGTCGGCTGATTCTGGTAAAATCACCCAGTCTGGATATCTGACATCTTTTCAGCTTTCTGGAAAAACAAACAACTTAAATATTTTTACATATAAAATAAACTAACACTAATATAAAATTATTTTTACTGTGTGAGAGAAAATAGTCATATGCTATTCATATGAAAAGGGCTAATAACTAAGATATTTAGACAATTATTAAATAAACAACAGCAACAATAACAAAACAAACTATCCAATAAAAATGGGGTAAGGAGCAGAACAGACTCTTCTCTAAAGAAGATATACAGATGGCCAACATGCATATAAACAAAAATGTTCATTGCTATTTATTCGAGAACTGCAATCAAAATGGCAATAATCATCTGGTACCAATGAGAATGATCCATTTCAACAAAATTAGAGGAAACCTGTGATGGTTTTAAAAAATGAGGTGTCAATAAAATTATTGACACTTTTTTTGGAGGTTTGAGTTTAGCAATTGTTGATTTTTTTTGAAAGTAAGTTTTCAGTAAAATGAATAAATTGCAAAGTCTTTTACACTGCTCAGGTATGAAGGGCCTAAAAAATAAAGAACTTAAGAGTCCTAGGATAAATAGCATTAGATTCAAAGAGAGCAGATTCACAAGTCTCAAGAGGAATATTGAAAGGAGTATAGTGAAGATTTGAGATCATGAATGATGGGTCAATGAGACTCATCTGCACAAGTGGATTGAATTATGTTTCCTGATCTTTTTTTTCATGCAGAGGCAAAATTAAAACTATACCATGAATTTTTAAATGATCAGAAATTTTTTTTATTAGTCTAAATCAAATCAAGCTTATTCACGATCAACTGAGGAGATGTGACCTCTTGGAAGCCTACATTTCGTTCTTTAGTTATTTTGGTTCTGATAGCATGTCCATCATATTTTGGCCTAAGGAAATTTCTTTTCTTATGCCCAGAGGCCATCATTAGACCTCTCATCTTAATCTGAACCAACTAATCTTAATATTATCTTTTCTCTACTTTTGGTTTCCAGTTCAGTTCTCATTTTCAGATCCTAATCTTCCATATTAGTACAGCAGTAACATTAATGCCACAATTAGATAAACATCAAGAAAAATATTTGAGTCAACAATTCAGGGTCACTTATTAATGGAATCTCATTTTTTGGGTGTCTGTCCTTAAATCTCTTATATCATACATCTATAATTAATCTACATTTTGTTCATTACTACATTCACTACCTTTAGAGCCTTTCTTCAAAGTGTATTACATATAATTTGGCATTTTTAATTACTTACCTTTTATTGATAACATTTTAGGAATGTTATTTCCATGATTTACTTCATTACTTCACTGTTTTCCCCCCCCCCCCCCGATTCACTGTTTTGAAAGTGAAATATGTTGATTTACCCCATTTTAGTTAACTGTTTTCTCTTTAGTTCCAGGCAGTCTAGTGACTGTCCCCTTTCCCCTACCTGTTACAGAGTGATGTACCATTTCCTTGCACATGCAGTAGATGACATAAAATCCCTAGGACTAAAGATAGGATGCGGTAGCTGACGTTGTGGTTATCCTACTAGTTTATGAATGACTTAAAATTTTGACATTTTTGAAATGAAGTAATATTTACAGGTATTAATTTCCTGTTGGAGTATTTTCTTTTGAGAAAGTCAACTCAAAAATCTCCTTTGAATATGATGAGGTGGGCTGGCACAGAGGAAGAAAGGTATTGATAGAAATTCCCTGCATCATGACTCCCATTCACGAAGCTCTTGTGAACAGATTTCTTTCAGGTTCATATATAGACACATAATTTTCCCCCTGATCCTGAACACACATGAAGGTGTTGGCTTCCAGCACTTCATTTCTACTGTAGCGAGGCATATAGGCAAAGCCAAAAAATATTTCAAACTGAGTTTCTTCTGAAGTACAGCAGGGTTATTTGAATAAAAGTTAAAATCTGGCATGTTGATATAGGGTAAATCATCTAATATCTCAAGGAAATGCTTTGGTGAAATTAATCCAACTAGGACTGAAGTTCATGGGTTAATATTTTGGTCTTCCAGGTTTGCTTTTTACTGTACTATGCAACTTGGTCTGTACCTCAACTTTATTTTCCCAGCGCTTTGAAGTACACTATACCAGCTGAGCTATTACAAGAACTTACTAACAAATGTGAGGTGACTTTTAACCATAGAGTAATAAGTAGCAGCACAAGAATGCTGTTGTTCAGCCATATCTGACAAAATAAATATACTCTCGTTTATAAGCTATTAAATATTCATGAACAAAATAAGGATTTTTATTTTGTTCTTAATTCTTCTTGACAATATTTATTTTGATTTGTGTTCATGAAAATATATTTTTTTCTTTGAAGTACTAGTTTAATTATTTACACGTATTACTTTTAGATTATTTCTATATTTTCCTCAATTCTCCACAAAGTATTAGTTTCCTTTTTTGAATCTACCTTCTTTTTTATCTTTACCATCCTCAAATTTTATTTTACTTTTGGGGTTTATTGGACCTGTCCCCCTATGTTTTACTAACATCTCATCCATGACTTCTAAGGATTCCTATATGATTTAGTCATTTTTATACTTCTTTAAATTTGTAAGCCTTTGTCTAAATAAATATATGCACTCAAACATGAAAATTCCCAGTCTGGGTTAAAAAGAAATCATTTAGAAGCTAATACAATTCTTATAAACATATTATGTACTGTATGAAGCCTAACATAGATAGTGTTTAACATTATATATTATAGAAATTCAAAGTTAAGTTTTAAAAGACTGAGTAAATATACATTCAGAAATCTATGCCTATGTTTCGTATAAACAGTTTCTATCTACCTGTCAACTGTCAGTGTTAACATTTATAAGTTCCCAGATGACATGCTTTGACAATAATCATTAAATCCTTGTCTGCTTATTTCTGGAATTACCATGTAATATTCACATTTAGTTAAACTTTGGAAAAACACACAAATTTTAAACAGTCAGAGCACATAGAAGAAAGAGGGTTTTTAACAGTGGAATAATCTAGAAGTCTTTGGGGCATTATCCATTTCTACCAAGGCTAGATTTTACTAATTATAGTCAATCTAGGCTTTAAAGAAAGTAGTACTAAAATAAAGCCATGCATGACAAAATTTTAGTTAAAAAAATTACCTTTATTTTGGGGCTGGAGTGGTGGCACAGAGTGGAAAGGCGTCTGCCTTGCTGGTACTACCTAGGAAGGACCGCGGTTAGATCCCTTGGCATCTCATATGGTACCCCAAGCCAGGAATGATTTCTGAGAGCATAGCCAGGAGTAACCACTGGGCATCACTGGGTGTGCTCTCCCCCAATAATTACCTTATGTCAAACTAGACCTTCTGTTTTTTCCATTTATTAAAAATATGACTGGACTGGAGTGATAGTGCATTTGCCTGTGTGTGGCTCTTGGGTTTGATTCTTCACATCCCATATGGTTCCCCTGAGCCTGACAAGAGTAATCCCTGAGCACCATTGGGTGTGACACAATAGCCAAAATAAAGGTGATATCCACCAATATCAAGTGATGATGGATAGCAACACATTACTTACTATTAACTCTACAAATAATAAATCTCTTCTCCTTTTATATGCTATTAGATATTTTCCATTGTTATCTGTAATGTGTCCAGATCACATATTTCTTCATGAGTGATCTATTAATGGTGAATGTATCACATTCATGACTTACATTAATTAATTAAATTTATACACTTCATGGTGTAACTTTGCTTTTATTACTTCCAATCAAGCATCAGTTTCTTTTTTTTAAATATATTTTATTTAAGCACCTTGATTACATACATAATTGTGTTTGGGTTTCAGTCATGTAAAGAACACCACCCATCACCAGTGCAATGTTCCCATCACCATAGTCCAAATCTCCCTCCTCCCAACAAACCCACTGCTCTCCATTTTCCTCATACTTTCTCAGTTTTAGACAGTTCAAAATGCAGTTATTTCTCTAACTAAACTCATCACTCTTTGTGGAGAGCCTCATGAGGTGAATTGGAACTTCCAGCTCTTTTCTCTTTTGTGTCTGACAATTATTATTATTGCAAGAATGTCTTTCATTTTTCTTAAAACACATAGATGAGTGAGACCATTCTGCATTTTTCTCTCTCTCTGACTTATTTCACTCAGCATGATAGATTCCATGTACATCCATATGTACGAAAATTTCATGACTTCATCTCTCCTGACAGCTACATAATATTCCATTCTGTATATGTACCGCAGTTTCTTTAGCCATTCGTCTATTGAAGGGCATCTTGGTTGTTTCCAGAGTCTTGCTATGGTAAATAGCGCTGCAATGAATATAGGTGTAAGGAAGGGGTTTTTGTTTTTGTATTGCATTTGTGTTCCTACTGTATATTCCTAGAAGTGGTATAGCTGGATCATATGGGAGCTCGATTTCCTGTTTCTGGAGGAATCTCCATATCGCTTTCCATAAAGGTTGAACTACACGGCATTCCCACCAGCAGTGGATAAGAGTTACCTTCTCTCCACATCCCCGCCAACACTGTTTGTTCTCATTCTTTCTGATGTGTGCCAATCTCTGTGTTGTGAGGTGGTACCTCATAGTTGTTTTGATTTGCATCTCCCTGATGATTAGTGATGTGGAGCATTTTTTCATGTGTCTTTTGGCCATTTGTATTTCTTCTTTGTCAAAGTTTCTGTCCATTTCTTCTCCCCATTTTTGATGGGATTAGATGTTTTTTTTCTTGTAAACTTCTGTCAGCGCCTTGTATATTTTGGAAGTTAGTCCCTTATCTGATGGGTATTGGGTGAATAGTTTCTCCCACTCACTTGGTGGCTCTTGTATCCTGGACGCTATTTTCTTTGAGGTGCAGAAACTTCTCAGCTTAATATATTCCCATCTGTTAATTTCTGCTTTCACCTGCTTGGAGAGTGCATTTTCCTCCTTGAATATGCCTGTAGTCTCAATGTCCTGGAGTGTTTTGCCTACTTGTTGTTCTATGTATCTAATGTTTTCAGGTCTGATATCAAAGTCTTTCATCCATTTGAATTTGATCTTCATACATGATGTTAGCTGGGGGTATAAGTTCAATTGTTTGCAAGTGGCTAACCAGTTGTGCCAACAAAACTTGTTGAAGAGGCTTTCCTTGCTCCAATTAGGATTTCTTGCTCTTTTATCAAAAATTAGGTGACTGTATGTCTAGGGAACATTTTCTGAGTATTCAAGCCTATTCCACTGATCTGAGGGCCTGTCCATGTTCCAATAGCATGCTGTTTTGATAGCTATTGCTTTGTAGTAAAGTTTAAAATTGGGGAAAGTAATTCCTCCCATGTTCTTTTTCCCAATGATTGCTTTCGCTAATCTAGGGTGTTTATTGTTCTAAATGAATTTCAAAAGTGCCTGATCCACTTCTTTGAAGAATGTGGGGATCTTTAGAGGGATCGCATTAAATCTGTATAATGCCTTGGGTAGTATTGCCATTTTGATGATGTTAATCCTGCCAATCCATGAGCAGGGTATATGTTTCCATTTCCACGTATCCTCTCTTATTTCCTGGAGCAGAGTTTTATAGTTTTCTTTGTATAGGTCCTTCACATTTTTAGTCAAGTTGATTCCAAGATATTTGAGTTTGTATGGCACTATTGTGAATGGGATTGTTTTCTTAATGTCCATTTCTTCCTTATTACTATTGGTGTATAGGAAGGCCATTGATTTTTGTGTGTTAATTTTGTAGCCTGCCATCTTGCTTTATGAGTCTATTGTTTCTAGAAGCTTTTTGATAGAGTCTTTAGGGTTTTCTAAGTAGAGTATCATGTCATCTGCAAAAAGCGAGAGCTTGACTTCTTCCTTTCCTATATGGATTCCCTTGATATCTTTTTCTTGCCTAATTGCTGTAGTGAATACTTCCGGTGCTATGTTAAATAGGAGTGGTGAGAGAGGACAGCCTTGTCTTGTGCCAGAATTAAGAGGAAAGGCTATTTTTTCTCCATTGAGGATACTATTTGACACTGGCTTGTTGTACATGGCCTTAACTATATTGAGAAAGGTTCCTTCCATTCCCATCTTGCTGAGAGTTTTGATCAAGAATGGTGTTGAACCTTATCAAATGCTTTCTCTGCATCTATTGATATGATCATGTGATTTTTTTTCTTGTTGTTGATGTGTATTATGTTGATAGATTTATAGATGTTAAACCATCCTTGCATTCCTGGGATGAAACCTACTTGATTGTAGTGGATGATCTTCTTAATGAGGCATTGCATTCTATTTGCCAGAATTTTGTTGAGGATCTTTGCATCTGCATTCATCAGCGATATTGGTCTGTAATTTTCTTTTGACGTTGCATCTCTTTCTGGTTTAGTTATCAAGGTGATGTTGGCTTCATAAAAGGTATTTGGAAGTGTTTCCGTTGTATCGATTTCATGAAAGAGTCTTGCCAGGATTGATAGTAGTTCTTCCTGGAAAGTTTGAAAGAATTCATTAGTGAATCCATTTGGACCTGGGCTTTTGTTTTTGGGCAGACATTTGATTACCGTTTTAATTTCATCAATAGTGATGGGGATGTTTAGATATGCTACATCCTCTTCCTTCAACCGTGGAAGATTATAAGAGTCCAAGAATTTTTCCATTTCTTCCAGGTTCTCATTTTTAGTGGCGTAGAGCTTCTCAAAGTAGTTTCTGATTACCTTTGAATCTCTGCCATATCAGTAGTGATCTCTCCTTTTTTCATTCCTAATACTATTTATCAAGTTTCCCTCTCTCTCTTTCTTGGTTAGTTTTGCCAGTGGTCTATCAATCTTGTTTATTTTTTCAAAGAACCAACTTCTGCTTCTGTTGATCTCTCAGATTTTTTTTTTTGGGTTTCTACTTCATTGATTTCTGCTCTCCATTTTGTTATTTCCTTCTTCTTCCCTATTTTTGGGTCCTTTAGTTGAACACTTTCTAGTTCTATAAGTTAAGAACTTATAAGTTCATTAAGCTACTCAGGTAATCCCCTTCTTCCTTCCTGATGTGTGCTTGCAAAGCTATAAATTTTCCTCTCGGTACTGATTTTGCTGTGTCCCATAGGTTCTGATTGTTTGTGTCTTCATTATCATTTGTTTCTAGGAAGCTTTTGATTTCCTCTTTGATTTCATCTCGGACCCACTGGTTATTCAGTATGAGGCTATTTAAATTCCAGTTGTTAAAGTTTTTCTTCTTTGTTCCTTTGGAATTCACAAATAATTTTAGAGAACTTGTGGTCAGCAAAGGTAGCCTGCAAAATTTCTATCCTCTTGATATTATGAAGATATGTTTTGTTTGTTTGTTTTTGTTGTTTTTTGGTTTTATTTGGGGGTCACACCCGGCGGTGCTCAGGGGATACTCCTGGCTGTCTGCTCAGAAATAGTTTCTGGCAGGTGTGGGGGACCATATGGGACACCTGGATTTGAACCAACCACATTTGGTCTTGGATCAGCTGCTTGCAAGGCAAACGCCGCTGTGCTATCTCTCCAGGCCATGATTATATGTTTTATGTGCAAGCATGTAGTCTATCCTGGAGAATGTCCCATGTACATTGGAGAAGAATGTGTATCCAGGTTTCTGGGGATGGAGTGTCCTATATATATCCACTAGGCCTCTTTCTTCCATTTATTCCTCAGGTCCAGTATATTCTTGTTGGGTTTCACTCTGGTTCACCTATCCATTGTTGACAAAGCCGTGCTGAGGTCCCCCACAATTATTGTGTTGCTGTTGATGTTATTTTTCAGCTTTGTCAACCATTGTATTAAATATTTTGCTGGACCCTCATTCGGTGCATATATGTTTAGAAGCATGATTTCTTCCTGCTCTACATACCCCTTGATTAATATATAATGTCCATCTTTGTCCCTTACAACCTTCCTGAGTATAACGTTTGCATTATCTGATATTAGTATGGCCACTTCAGCTTTTTTATGAGTGTTGTTTGCTTGGATAATTTTCCTCCAGCCTTTTATTTTGAGTCTTTGTTCTGAGTATTCAGGTGCGTTTCTTTCAGACTGCAGAAAGTTGGATCGGATTTTTGATCCATTTAGCCACTCTGTGTGTCTTAACTGGTGCATTTAGTCCATTGACATTGAGAGAAAGAATTGTTCTGGGATTTGATGCTATCTTTATATCGAAATTTGGTGTGTCTTTTGGTTAGTCCTGTCTTAAATTAGGTCTTTCAGTTTTTCTCTTAAGAGTGAGTTTGAGTCTGTAATGTTTCTGAGCTGTTTTTTGTCTGTGAAACCATGTGTTCTTCCGTCAAACTGGAAAGTGAGTTTTGCTGGGTACAGTATTCTAGGTGAAGCATTCATTTCATTCAGTCTTGTCACAATATCCACCACTGCTTTCTGGCCTTGAGTGTTTCTGGTGACAGGTCTGCTGTAAATCTCAAGGATGCTCCCTTGAATGTAATTTCCTTTGTTGATCTTGCTGTTTGTAGAATTATGTGTCTATTTGTGGGATTCGTCATTGTGACTAGGAAGTGTCTTGGGGTATTTTTTCTGGGGTTTCTTTTGGTTGGTACTCTTCGGGCATGCAGGATTTGATCACATATATTCTTTAGCTCTGGAAGTTTCTTTTTAATGATGTTCTTGACTGTTGATTCTTCCTGGAAATGTTCTTCCTGTGTCTCTGGGACTCCAGTGATTCTTAAGTTGTTTCTGTTGATTTTATCATAGACTTCTATTTTCATCTGTTCCCATTCTTTCACTATTTTTTCCATTGTCTGTTCGTTTGTTTTAAGTTTTTTTTTCCTATCTCTCCCACTGTATGGAGTTGTTATTTATCTCATCTTCCACAGCACCAATTCTATTCTCAGCTTTTCTACCCTGGTGTTGAGCTTATCCATTTTGTCATTCAATTCATTTACTGAGTTTTTCAGGCCTGTTAGTTGACATGTTGTATTTGTTTGGAATTTTGTGATTTCTTTCATCATATTTTCTTGGTTCTTATTAGTGTTTTGTTCGACTCGGTCCATGGTTTCTTTGAGTTCTTTCAGCATCTTCCATATTGCTTTTCTAAAGTCCTTTTCTGAGAGATTGATTAGTTCATTGGTCATTATCTGGTCATTAGTATTGTCATCTTCGTTCTTTATGTCCTACGCTGGCCTGCGTTGTTTCCCCAATGTCACACTTGTATTGTGGGTTTTTCTACGTGTTGCATTGGTGTTCATTGGCCAAATGCTGTACGAAGCCAGACTCCTCTGGCTCCACCCTTTCGAGTCAGCCCATTTGCCTAGTAGGGAATGGAGTCCTCTGTGGTTGAGGCCTCAAAATCTTAGGCCCAAGCATGCAACAGAGAAGATAGTCCAGATAGAAGTGCTGGACTTCAGTGATCCAGCACAGTCCTTAGTGTGATTTTTTTCTCTTCTTGTTGTGATGATGTTCTTTCCTTAGAAAGAGCGCACAGCTGCATAGTAAGCGGAGCGGCCATGCTCCTCTGCCGCCTCTTTTCCTCCCACTCCCAAGAGGTTCCGGTTATAGGAGGGGAAAGAGAAACACACAGAGAGGACTCACAGTTTTTCGCAGTCTGGCCCACTAGGCAGGCGTAGATTCGCAGAAATTCCCAGTCTGACATCATAAACAGGGGACCTTGCTTTTGCAAAGTACTTGCTTCTTGCCAGTTTTCTTGTTTTGGAGGTGTTTCTGGGCTTTCCCAACCTAGAATGGACCTCTGGGAGAGCGAGTTTTTTTTGGAGCCGATTAGGCCATTCCCAAAGTTTCGGGTGACAGGAGAGGAACGAGAAACACACAGACAAGACTCACAGTTTTTTGCAGTCAGTCCCACTAGGCATGTGTATATTCGCAGAAATAAGCATCAGTTTCTTGATGTCAGAAAAACTGTAGTTACTACAGTAACTATAGAAACTATACAGAAACTACAGTTACTACTGTAGTTAGGGTACTTGTTTTGATGAGGCTGATCAGTTTTATTTTTTTAATATTATGTGTATTTAAGCACCTGATTACAGAAATGATTGTATTTGAGCGTCAGTCGTAAAATGAATACCACACTTTACTAATGCAACATTCCCATCACCAATGTCTCCAATCTCCTTCCATCAGTGCCCACCTGTATTTGAGACAGGCATTCTACTTCTCTCGCTTACTGACATTGTCACTATAGTTTTCAGTGTAGTTATTTCTCTAACTGCAATCACCACTTTTTGTGGTGAGCTTTATATAGTGAGCCAGTTCTTCCAGACCCCATCTCTATTGCCTCTGGGCATTATTAAAATGTCTTTTATTTTTCTTAAAACACATAGATAAATGAGACTATTCTGTGTCTATCTCTCTCCCTCTGACATACTATTTCACTCATAATAGATGCCATGTACATCCATGTATAGGAAAATTCCATGACTTCATTATCTCCAGATGACTGCATATATTTGTATATATGTACAACAGTTTATTTTTTATTTTTTAAATAATATTTTTATTTAAACAATTTGGTTACAAACATGATTGTGATTGAGTTTCAGTCATATAAGAGGACACCCCCCATCACCAGTGCAACATTCCCACCACCAATGTCCCAAATATCCCTCCTCCCCTCCCCGCCCCTACCTGTACTCTAGACAGGCTTTCTATTTCCCTCATACATTTTTATTGTTAGGATAGTTCGCAATGCAGTTATTTCTTTAAGTAAACTCATCACTCTTTGTGGTGAGGTTCATGAAGTGGGCTGTAACTTCTAGCCCTCCTCTCTTTTGTCTCTGAAAATTATTGCAAGAATGCCTTTCATTTTTTTTAAAACCCATAGATGAGTGAGACCATTCTGAGTCTTTCTCTCTCTGACTTATTTCACTCAGCATAATATATTCCATATACATTCATGTATAGGAACATTTCATGACTTCATCTCTCCTGATGGCTGCATTATATATCCATTGTGTATATATACCACAGTTTCTCTAGCCATTCATCTGTTGATGGGCATCTTGGTTGTTTCCAGAGTCTTGCTATGGTAAATAATGCTGCAATGAATATAGGTGTAAGGAAGTGATTTTCGTATTGTATTTTTGTGTTCCTAGGGTGTATTCCTAGGAGTGGTATAGTTTCTTCTCCCCATTTTTTGATGGTATTAGGTGTTTTTTCTTGTAATGTTCTGTCAGTGCCTGTACAACAGTTTCTTAAGCCATTCATCTGTTGGTTGTTTCCAGAGTCTGTCTATTGTAAATAGTGCTGCAATGAATATAGGTGTGAGGAAGGGATTTTTGAATTGTATTTTTGTGTTCCTAGGATATATCTCGAGTAGTATACCTGGATCATATAGGGGCTCAACTTCCAGTTTTTTGAGGAATCTTCATATTGTTTTCCATAAGGACTGGACTAGACAGCATACCTACCATCAGTGAATGAGAGTTACTTTTTCTCCACATCCCCTAAAGCACTTCTTGTTCTTTGCCAAGTGTGACAGTCTCTGTAGTATGAGATGGTGCCTCATAGTTGTTTTGATTTGCATCTCCCTGATTATTAGTAATGTGGAGCATTTTTCCATGTGCCTACTGGCTATTTGTATTTCTTCATTGAGGACGTTTCTCTTCATTTCTTCTCCTCATTTTTGGATGGGGTTAGATGTTTTTCTTATTAAGTTCTGTCAGTACTTGCATATTTTTGATATTAGCCCCTTGTCTGGTGGGTATTGGATGAATAGTTTTTCCCATTATTTGGGTGTTTTTGGATCTTAAGCACTATTTCTCTTTGAGGTGCAGAAGTTTCTCAGCTTAATATAATGTCATATGTTTATCTCTGATTCCGCTTGTTTGGAGAGTGCTGTTTTCTCCTTAAAGATGCCTTTAGTCTCAATGTCATGGAGTGTTTTACCTATGTGTTGTTCTCTGGTACAGTTCTGATATCAGGATCTTTAACCCATTTGGATTTGACCATTGTGAATGGTGTTAGATGGAGGCCTGAGTTTGCTCTTTACAATTGGCTGACCATTGATGCCAACACCACTTGTTGATAAAATTTTACTTGCTCCATTTTATGTTTCTTGTCACTTTATCAAAAAGTAATTGATAGTATGTCTGGGGAACATTCTCTGAATACTCAAATCTATTCCACTGATCTGAGTGTCTGTCTTTATTCCTGTCTCATGTTGTTTTAATGACTATAGCTTTGTAATACAGTTTAAATTAAGGGAATGAGATGCCTCCTATCTAGCTATTAGTGGGTGTTTGCTGTTCCAAAGAATTTTAGGAGTGTTTGATCCACTTCTTTGAAAAATGTCATGGATATCTTTGGAGGGATTGCAGTAAATCTGTATAATGCTTTCTGGAGTATTGCCATTTTAATTATGTTAATCCTACCAATCCATGAGCGGGATATATTTCTCCATGTTTATGTGTTCTTTTTATTTCTTCAAACAAGGTTTTGCAATTTTCTTTGTATATATCATTCACCTCTTTGGTTAAGTAGCCTCCAAAATATTTTACTTTATTTTTCAAATAATGTGAATGGATTTGTATTATTTAACGTCTATTTCTTCTCTATCATAATTGTGTACAAGAGGATCATTCATTTTTGCATGTTAATTTTGTTGCCTGCTAGTTTGCTATATGAATCTATTGTTTCTAGAAGCTTTTTGGTTGCATCTTAAGATTTTCTAAATATAGTATCATGTCATCTATAAGCAGTGAGAGCTTGATTTCTTCCTTTCCTATCTGGATGCTCTTGATATCTTTTTCTAATTTCAGTGCCTTATGATCTGAAAAGGTAGTATGTACAATTTTTATCCTCCTGACTTTATGGAGATATGTTTTATGGGCTAACATGTGGTCTATCCTGGAGAATGACCCATATGCATTGGAGAAGAATGTGTATTCAGTTTTCTTGAAATGGAGTACCCTAAATATACATACATGCATATATATATATATATATATATATATACACATATATACTAGTCATTTTCTTCCATTTCTTTTTCAGAGCTAATTGATCTGTTTTATCAACTTTTTCCACCCCTTCTCTGTTTTATTAATTTTTAGAAGGCAACACCTGACAACACTCTGGCAAAGTTGGGGGGATGGACTGTATGGTATTGGGGACTGAACCTGGGCTCCTTTAAACAAACCACATGATCCACACCTTTGAGCCATCTTTTTTTGGTTTATCAATTTAAATAAAACAATACTATTCACTATGTACTATATTGAAGTGTATCTACTCACTCTTTTATTGATAAGAGCTATTGTTTAATTTTTAACTCTTATTTTTTTATTCTTTTTTTTGTTATTTATTTTGTTTTTGTTTGGGGGCCACACCCATTGACACTCAGGGCTTACTCCAGATTATGGCTCAAAAATCGCTCCTGGCTTAAGGGATCATATGGGACTTGGTGGGATCGAATCTGCTATCCTTCTGAGGCTAGTGCTTGCAAGGCAGACGCCTTACCTCTAGCACCACCAAACTGGCCCTAATTTTCTAACTTTTAAAGTGCATCTAAATATCTTGTGTCTACATCTTGCCAATTATTTTCTTGAAATAAGATCTTAAACATAGTTTAGGTTAGAAGAAATATTTTAATTTTTTATATTTAGTGCTATACTTTCTGCACAAAGGCTATTAAATTAAATTATTATTAATTTATATGATAATTATAAATATTAAATTATAAAATTAAAGTACAACTTTGGATACAGCAGTTCTGGTAGGTATGTTATTTTTGCTTTAAATTATAAGAAGAAATTATAAGAAGATAATAAAACTAAGGTCATTATAGATTAAAATAAAATATAAAACATAAAGTCCACTTATTGGATGAAGCTGCCCCTTGCAACGTGTTTCTAAGCCCTCAGTCAAAAGGGTCTGATGAAGGGTAGTAGTGGCAGAGTCACTACTACAGTCAGGTAAAGTTTCATTGGGTCAGCTTGCTTTTATTCCATGGCACTCGCCAACAGTCTCTCTCTGTCTCTCTTTCTGTCTCTGCCTCTCTATCTCTGTCTCTCTGTCTCTGTCTCTTTCTGTCTCTCTGTCTCTCTCTGTCTCTCTCTCTTCTCTCTCTCCTCTGCTAAGCTTTCTATGTGGAGCAATTTATTGCTGCTTCTCTTCAGCCTCTCTGCCTTTTGCAGCTCTTCTCTCACCACCTGTCAGGCACTCTTTTATTCTTTATTCAAAATAGCTCCCCATCCCAAGTGAGGGAAGATCTGACTCTCCAGGTTCAATTAACATCTCAAAAGAAGAGGTTAGGGAGACAGGAAGTTGAGGAAGAGATACCTTACCAGTCATATGAAAAGGTAGGTGAGACATTATAAGTAAATCTATCACTATATACATGTAATATATTTGTATATATATTTTATATAAATTTATTTATATATTTATATTTGGATATTTTATATTTATATATTTATATTTGTAATATACTTTCAATGTAATATATATTTGGTTTGTTTTGGGGTCACACCCAGTGGTGCCCAAGGTTTACTTATGGCTCTGCACTTAGAAATCGCTCCTAGCAAGCACCTGGATCACATGGAACACCAGATTCGAAGCACTGTCAGTCCTGAATCAGCATTGCTCAAGGGAAATCCCCTATTATTCATATTCTAATAGGAACCTGAATGGTGATAAGAATGTGAAGAATGGAATTTCAGTGTAATCATTTAGGGTAGAATGTGACTCAGGAAAATGTGATAATAATAACAGCAAAAATGGCAATAGAAAGGACAATTTGAATAACTACTGGTAACAATTATTAAGACTTTGCCTGTATATGTATTGTCCTATGAACTTAGGTTTTCAATTCTTACAACATTTCAAACAGTTACTTAGGGTACTGAAGAATAAGATCTACTTATGTTATTTTACTCCAAAAGACATGCTCAGGACATAAGTGAATATTAAAATTACTCTTATTTTGAAAAAAAATGTAAGTAAGAAGCTTCCAATAATTTTGCAATATTAGTATGACTGAATAGAGTTTTCCAATGAAAGTACAGACAGTTTGGTAAAAGAATATCCCTCTCTCTGGTTGTTTTCAATCAGATATGGTCTGTTAAGTCATCTGGAAAATCATTAGAATAATTACCAAAAGTATTTCTTTTTGGATAGAAATGAAAAGAAATAAATTCTGGTGCAAGGCATGTAGTTCAAGTGATGGGACATACACTCTGTGTTTCTTTGAATCCCAGTATAATGATCATCAAAGCTCCCGCATTCTCAGTCATGCTTTGAGGACTCCTGAGTACTAATAGGCATGATGCCAACAACAAAGAAGACAACAAAACAACTACAATGTTATAAATTGTTCTAATACTCTTAAGTCTTTAGAAGCATGTTCTTAAATTGCGTTCAGGAAGTTTGTTCAGTGTATTTATTTGATAAAGTAAATATGCCTATCTATAGATAATCTTGTAGATAATGTAGGGATACTTCTAAATTGCTGTTGCTTTGTGATTGAATGATAAAACATTTAGTAAGGCACTTGTCGTGCATGCTGCAGACTCAGATTCTATTCCAGTCAAAACATGATTTCTAAAACACAGCCAAAATCATTCCTGAGTGCAAGGCCAGGAGTAACCTTAGCCTTCAAAACAATAAAATTGTAGTTTTTGAATGTTGTCATTTTGAGGCACTATACACATTAGACAGAGCACTTTGCCTTTTGCTTCAATATCCAAAATGTATTTTGTTGCCCTTATTTTAAAGATTAAAAACTGCAATTCGAAGTTAGGACCAGCTAGGACTTTAGATAACCTAAGGGCATGGAATATTAGTGACAGTTTGAAAAATTTGATTAACTAAAATATGGCGTTCTTTTTGCCGCCCCACCCCCCCGGGGTTTTGAGAATCCTACAAAACGAAATAGTGAACTTTAAGTCTCATAATATTTTTAAAATGAATCTTCAGCTCTCATTTAAAACTTTAAGATAAGGATCACTGCTCCCTGTACATTTCAATTAAAGCCTTAATCTTACATTTTATACAGTCATGTCTGTTACACATGTAACTTTTGTTCTCAACTAATTTTTATAGGCCAAGTAGAATTTAAAAATAGGGAAGAGTACATTTTACACTGTGCTGTGTGTACTCCATTTATGTGAAGCTGCTCATCATTACTATCATAAATGTGTCAAAGCTTTCATTTTTCAGTTTTTCCAAGTAGGGAGTTAATCATCTTTATTAAGTGTTTCCAGGAGAGTATTGTTACAGAGCTTCTCTTTTGTTCTAGGGTTTTAGATTTCATTTTATGTATTGGTTTAAATCCTTCAGGAAAATTAGCTTGTACATGGTGGTCTTTTGTACATGGTGGTCTTTTATTTTTATAGAATCATATTTCACTTAAAACTAGTAAATTTGTTATCATTGAGTTGTTTACTAAAGTCTAGCCCATGACATTTAAATTAGAGGTTGACAGTTTTTAGAGTGAAGAAAATGAGCCAGAATTGGGGAGACAAGTGCAGAATGATTTTTCTCATATGTGGATATAAAGAATCTTATTAAAGAAATAGCAAATGACAAAAGGAATCTAAACATTAGCCTCCAGGACTGATCTTACCAAGTGGGGGTGTAAAGAAACCATGGGTCATTGGTGGAGGAAATTGCCATTCTGGTGCTGAGTGTTGTGTGGTGACAGCTTTGTTTGCATGAAGTTCTATCATTAACAGTATTATAAAATGTGGTGACTCATTAAAAATTGGGGGAAAAAACCTTTTCTTAGAAAACATATTTGCTAATATATTAGAACTCTGAGCTAGTATTATGCTATAATAAAAATTATTGCTTTTAATTAAATTTCTCATATTTTTGGTTTTGGGGCCACAATGCCTATGCTCAAAGTTCCATCATGTTCTGGGTCCTTGTGGTGTTGTGGATTAAACCTAGGTTTTCTGCATGCAGAGCATGCAGACACTTGAGGTATCTTTCTGGTACTTAACTTCAATTTAAATTATATAACTGTTCAAGCAATCTTAAATATTGCCTTATAAATTATGAATTGTAATTATAGCTATGTAGTCTTTGATTAATATGGATTAATTTGCATAGAATGACAGTTATTTAAATTTGTTTTGCTATACTTCTGGGCATTAGTTTTTCTCTCTCTAGTTACTCTAAAATATTGTTCTTTCCAAAAAAGAAATCGTAAGCTTTCCAGTATCTCTGCATGTGAACATTCTCATCCTGCCTTAATTTCTATTTTATTATTCTGTCATGAACTTTTTCCTTTTGGGAAAAAATGACCCTAAATGATAAAGATGATTCCTACATGGTTTATGCAATAGAATATTGATGTATCTCTGAATTCTTCCAACTCTCTCTATATAATTGCCTGTTGTTATTTGTTTTATTTGAAAAGAATTGAATTATCACTATATATTGAGCATGGATCTTCATTGAGCAGTCCAGAAAGATGCCTAAGTTTTATTACATGTCTGGAAGCAATCCATGTTTTCCTCAGGGCTAATGTTAAGAAGAACTTTAAATTGTCAAGAAGGTAAAAATAAAAATTCAGATGTAATGAACATCTTATGACATGTGATTGAGTTCTTGGAAGTAATAAGTAATTGTATCTAATTGCGAAGACCAATTGTTTATTGCAGGAACATGTGCAGAAATTATGAGTTTGGATGGTTTGCTCAACACCAAGGACATAAGTAATGTTCATCCTAAGTAACCACATAAACAGCATTACTCATTACGTTTCTTATTGGGCATGCCAGATTATAATTATATTGTTCTAATGATGTTTCAGGCTTTTCCACTAAGAGGAGATCTGAACTAAGTGTGTATGGTGGTTCTCAGACATTTTTATGACTTTGTATCTTTAATGTGTATAATGTTCACATCTCATTTGTTGTCCTCATGTCACTTGAGTTATTTTTCAGTGATTGCAGTGGCAAAGGTTAGGATATTAGCATAGTGCTGAGGTTGATGCTCTAAAAATGCCCCGCAATGTATTATGACACCTTTCCCCCCAGTGCTATCTGTTTCACTTCTATCAAATTATTTTTTTGTAATTAAATTCTACATTAAATAGTAAGTTTGCTCTTTTGTTAGACAAATATTATCAATATCCTAAAAGGGAAATATTATCTAGGCAAATAAAAACATTTTTACATGTCATGAAATTCCAAAGTATATTTTAGATTTTGTATTTATAGGTATGTACTTACAAGTTTTTAAGAAACAAATAATTAATTCCATTGTCATAAATGAGTAGTTATGTTGAACATTGTGTTATTCCAAAAATAAATTTTCATTCTGTTAACTTCAGAAAATTAAAATATTAAAAATTAATATAAAAATTTAATCAATTTAATATCAAATTTTAAGGGCATTTAAATCTAGTCAGTGAAATTTGGATTTACAAATTCTGTTTACATTTTATTTTCCAAATTTCTATATACATCAAAGGGAAAAATGAGTTTGCTCCTTTATGTGTCCAAGATTAATTGAGACTTGAATCTATATCTGAGCCAATATGCAACCAGGCATAGATTATATTTTTGTGATTTTGCTTTTATAATTTTATAGTGTAAAATTTCTTCATCATATTTCTTGAAAAAAAGCTGAACATATTGTAGATATAGCTGATGATAGACCACCTGAACATGGTTGCAAAATCTGTAATAAATGTACACCCTGCATCAGAGCTTTGTTTTTGGATAACTTGTCATTGGTGTTACTAGAACTGGAATGATACCATTAGGCTGGTGGCCCTCCACTCAAGCTGCACATTAGAATCATCTTAGAAACTTTAAAATCATCTCCCAGTTATGGCACATAGTTTCAAGGTTCCCAGGTGATACTAACATGCATTCTTGTTCAGACTCTTGTAAGATGACTCTTACAAGAAGAGTTTTTCCAATTGTCTTATTTCATCAGTCAAGGAAGTGGAAGAAAGGCATCTATCTGGTAGGATAAACCGAGGCATGTGAATGCCCATCCCCATCTTTAGTGTGGTTTTTGATACTTCAAATTCTCGAACAGAGTTCACAACTCTCTATCCCTTTGTGCTTGCCAGGTGTCTAGTTTTAATGTAGGTCCTTCAGTGAGATGCAATTTGGGATAATAATTCTCAGGACAGCTCTCCTCTCCTCTCTGCTGAGCCAAGCTACGGACCAGGCCCCCGGTCTCTTGGTAAGATGGTCTCACCTGACCCATGTGGGACTGATCGAGCCGTGTGATTGGGGATCCCAGAAACA